>VMDO01025714.1:9399-27907 GCA_007922755.1 Pedetes capensis | reverse complement strand
AGCCTTCAATATGGGTTACGACTAAACATCAACAAAACAAAAATCCTTATGACTGGGTCAGCATGCAACTTCACATTAAATGGAGAAAAGATTGAGGTTGTCCAAGATTTTACTTTGCTTGGCTCTATAATCAACACCCGTGGAAGCAGCAGTCAAGAAATCCAAAGACGCATTGCTCTAGGAAAAGCTGTGGCAAAAGGTCTCTTTAGAATATTGAAAAGCAAAGATGTCACATTGAAAATGAAGGTGTGTCTGACTCATGCCATGGTATTTTCAGTCGCATCATATGGTTGTGAAAGCTGGACATTGAACAAGAGAGACAGAAAAAGAATTGATGCTTTTGAATTGTGGTGCTGGAGACATCTATTGAATATACCATGGACTGCCAAAAGAACCAACAGATCTGTCCTAGAAGTAGTACAACCAGAGTGCTCCTTGGAAGCAAAAATAGCCAGACTGTGTCTTACCTATTTCGGACATGTAGTCAGGAGAGAACAATCCCTAGAGAAGGACATCATGTTTGGGAGAGTGGCAGGTCAACGCAAAAGAGGAAAACCCTCCACCAGATGGATTGACACAGTGTCTGCAACAATGGGCTTAAACATAAATAAGATGGTTTGCCTGACACAGAATCTGCAAGTGTTTCAATCTGCTGTACATAGGGTTGCTATGAGTTGGACTCGACTCGACGGCACCTAACAACAACAACAACATGTTGGATTTACATCTACCATTTTATTCCTCATGTGGTATACGTCTTATGTGTGTGTAGGAGTGTGTCCTTTAATGTGCAGGTTTCCTCAATTTCTTATTTTCCAATTTCACTTCTGTTATTTTTTAAATTTAAGTCCACTGTGTTTAGGTAGCATACTTTACTTGAGTTGTCCCTGGAATTTTGAAATACAGAAAATGTATTTGTGTAGTATTAACCCTCAATGTGTGACTATGTTATGCAATAACAGAAAAAATAATGCAAATAATGTGAATTAAATAAAACATATTAATCATACTTAATTTTAGGGATTCTTACTGAATTTTTAAAAGAAATATAAATAAGTAAAATTAAAAACAATAAATAACAATGAAGATAATATAATCAATAGAAAAAGACATAGAAACCGATGTAACATTATTAAATGGAAGCAACTGAAGAGATGAACAACAATGGTGGGTTTACACACAATTAACCACAATCACAAATCTAACATTTTCTTAGAGAATGCATATAATTTGATCAAAATAATTGCCTATAATGCGCTGGTTAAATACTTACCTATAAAGTCTATATACATATATGTACATATATATATATATATACATACATATATATAAATATATATACATATATATAAATATATATACACATAAATATATATATTTATGTAAATACTGACCTATATAAACCTATATATTTATGTAAAAGAAATGATCCAATATAGTTTGTCCCAATTTAAGAACTATATAAATGTCTCTATCCTCCCTGTATTTCATCGAAATTCATATCAATTCCCAGGACATAAGCTTTGCAATTGAAATTCTTATATCTACAAAAGAAATGGAACTTTCTTGCTAAAACTTCAAGTGGTAAATAATTTTTAATAACTGGTGAATTAATGGTTTTGACCCTTGATGTTTCTAAAAGTTTTCCATTTTCCCTTAAGGAAGCATCATATTACAAATTACACTACTACTTTATCTTTCCAATATAGTCTGTGTCTGGAGAGGTTTAGGAACTACTTTAGAAATTGATAATAAATGCCATGTTCACTTTCATAATCCATTTTATCAGTACAGAGTGCATAAGTACAATGTACTCTAGGATATGTTGTTTCAAGTGGCAGATCAAAAGCAAGATTATTATTCATTGAATAAATAAAAATAGAGATCTAACATGTCAAAGAAATAAAGACTTATTTCCTCTGAGTGTTTTGGCCTCTCAATACTCCTTTGCTCAGTCCCTCAGTCTTAACTTTCACCTTGATTGAAGAAGAATGAGTAGACTCTTTATTAATTTTGGCTTTATTAGCTTTGGGTTTCTTCTTCCCTCCCTTTTATTTCTTTTTTAATAAGTCTAGATGCAGAGAATAAGTGCATAGGTATGTTCTAATCTTGATGGCAATGGCAATTTCTTTATACAGTGATGCAGGGGGTGTTCCAGTGTGACCTTACATTGGGTATATGAGTTCCTAATGTGGACATTCCACACTACAGAGCTGATCCTTATCTCATAACTCAGCTATGTCCTCCTACATCTTTCTACAAAGGAAGCTGATATTTTGGGTCCCACTGACTGATTTGTTTGCCTATTTCCCCATTCATTCTGAGCTGAGTTACAAAAAAGCTATAAATTATTGGGAATGCTTTCAGGCCACTATCTGATGTAGCAACTGAGAACCTTCAGTATAGGCACTTCATTAAAGATGTGAATGAATTTAAAAGAACAACTCACTGGCACAGTCAAGGTAGTTGGGTGTACATGTTGATGCCATAGTACTAAAACCAAAACAAGGTAGTTTATTTGGTTTCATTTGGGTATTGTTTGATTTTTTCCCTATCATTTCTTAGCCATGAGTGTTTTCTCTTTTTTCCTATGAGGCAAAGTGTTACCAGTGTTAGATAGATTGAATGTCCTCAAAAAGTCCCAGGCTGAATATTGCATGTTTCTTGATTCTTATAGCTCGACATTGAACCTCACAGGTCCAGCTTATTTTAGTGGTAAACAAAGCTGAGATGTGATTGGATTATTTCTGGCCTTGCTGGATAGAAAAGAGATCTTGCTACTTTATCCATTTTCTCCCTTATGAAGAAGGATTAATTAATCTGACCTGTGATTTTGCTAAAACAACAAAAAAGTAAAACAAAATTGGTAATTTTAGATTGCCAGCTCGAACTTCTCTTATCACCTCAAATGTCCTGCAGATATTCTCCAGTCTGATCTCTCTCCCAGGAAGGAGAATCGAGAGTGTTCAGTGCTGCCATTGTTAGATGGACTCATCTTTGTTGTTGTTGTTGTTAGGTGCTTTAGAGTCAGTATCCAACTCATAGCGACCCTCATAGGGTTTTTTTTTTTAATATGTATTTTTTTATTAGAAATTTTTAATGTACATCATAATGTGATTCATTTTGACATGCTTTTCGTTGTGATAATTTTCATATATGCAATTTGATAAGCATTATTCATATAGGTTACCCCTTACCCTCCTCTATGTTTCCCCCCTCCCCCCTTCCTATCTAAGTTTCCCATCCAAGTCTTCTCTATCTTTTACTATATAGTATTTTTCTATATGTCCTTGGGGTTTTCAATGGCTAACTGTTTCGGGATTGCCTTGCGAGTGGATTGCCAGGTCCTTCTCCCATTTTTGTGGTGCTGGGAATCGAACTCAGGACCCCAGAGACTGCAGCGCAGTGCTCTACCAACTGAGCTAAATCCCAGCTGGACTCATCTTTAGGATTCTCTAATAGGTACCACAATTTGTCCACATAGGTCTCTCTAGACTCTGTTCTACCAGGGATAACTCTGCTATAATTCTATTCTTATATCTAACACTTGTCTTTTTCTTTCTAGAATGTATTGTTAGAAGAGACAGACTTAATGAAATGCACAATAGGAAGTGAAAATATTTGATATATTTTCCATTGCCTTCTTTTGATGGTTTGACAGTTTCCTTTCTAAATTACTTGTAACTTTCAGAAATACAATGCTGATTTTTAAAATAGTAACAACAGAAAGGTGTTTAGAATTGATAGCTTGTACTTAATGGTAACCCTAAAATGTTTATTAGCAATTATTGACATTTTGACACAATTTGTTCATGCCCTTAAATTAATAGATGGGGCTCATTTAAAGAAGATATTTATTTCCTTCTATTTTTGACTATACGATTCCAGACACAATATAGGTATTTGTAAACCTGTAAATTATTCTCAGTGTTTTACTGATAATTATTTTATTGTTATTTTCAAAGAAAATACATAAATAATAAATTCAAACATAGATATGAATAAATAATGGAGTTAATCTCTCCCCTGGCTAATAATATAGATTCAGCATCCATGGTCCAAAAATATAAACTTCAAAATGATCCAAAATCCAGAACTTTTGCATCATTGACATGATGCTTCAAGTGGAAATTATACAACTGTATAGGGTGGGTCAGAATAAAAATATAGGCATACTTACAAATATTATATAAAATTATCTTCAGGCTATGACTGTAAGATGTATATGAACCATAAAATAATCTGGTGTTTAGACCTGGGCTCCATGCCCAAAACATCTCATTATGTAGATATGTGTATTCTAAAAGGAGAAAAATAATCTGAAATCTGAAATAATTCCAGTCCCAAGCATTTCAGATAAAGGTATTTAATCTGTTTTATATGTTAGCATAATTTATAAATTCTTTAGAAAAGAAGCTCAAGAGTTATTCTCTACAGAGAAGTTAGCAAACAAGTAGGACCACTACATAAGGGGGCTCTATTTTCATACTTCAAAGCAAAAAGAAATAAGAAAAACTACTTTAAATTTCAAAGCAAATGGAAATAACATTCTCTTATACATTTAATACCCATTTGTCTTTGTCCACTTTAAGGATTTAATTTATCTATTTCTTTCCCTTATTATCATTCAAAATGCTTCATAAGCACAGACATAAAGTGATTTAGGGAAGGTGTTGCAGAAAATGAATTAATTTTTCTATCTAATTTTGTGCACTGTTTTTTGCATTTATTTTCTATATGACATAGTAAACCATGTGTATATATTCATGATATATGTGTATGTGTGTACACACACATACACACACACATATATATACATATATATATATGTATATAGATAGATAGATAGATAGATAGATAGATAGATAGATGCAGTCGTAGCCCTGTGGCATGCGATCCCATCAGATCTCAGAAGCTAAGCAGTGTGGGGTCTGGTTAGTACTTGGATAGGAGACCGCCTGGGAACATCAGATACTGCAGGCTTGGGAAAAGTACCAGGCAACCCACTCCCCAAAATCAACCCACTATTGAAAACCCTATGAACAACAGAGAAGCATTGACAATAGTGCTTTGCCTGTTGTATGTAGGGTCACTCTGATTTGGACACTGAGTTGATGGCAACTAACAACAACAACAAATATATATATACATACACACACACACACACACACACACACACACACACACACACCAGTCAGACCAGGATGTCTCAGATGGGAGGTGCAGCCATGCACACAGATAGCTAAACATAACTCACTTGGGACTCTCGGGTAAGGGGCATGGGTTCCTTTGGCCCTTGGGACAGCTGTGAGGGGTGAGAAAGGAAACGCCTTGGGAGCTTTGGCTTGCAGGGACTGAAAACTCTTTATTGTCTCTCTCCTCTGACAAGGGCCGAGAGGAACCCAAAGTCTACAGCTTATGACTGCTACAGCTCTTATGCGGCCTCACGGTTAGTGGATGCTCTTCCCCCTCCAGTGCTGGGACTGGAGACTGTCCTTAGCTTCAGCCTCTTGGCGCTGGGTCCAAGAGACTTTCCCCAAATCAGTTGTAGTTATTCCTCCTTGAGAGCACTGTCTAGTTGCCGTAGTCCCTGTCCTCATGAGGAGAGATGCTTCCATGTTGCTGGTCCAATCCAGAGAGAGTCTTTTCCTTGATGATGGTCCATAGCAGAGAGAGAGAGAGAGAGAGAGAGAGCTGCTACAGTACAGCTAGTTTTATAGATGGCTCGAACCAATCAGCTATGTTTCCCTTTGTTTTCCAATTGTCCAATCAAGTTTGGAGGATTTGTGAAGGGTTTTGTACAAATGCCCAATCTAATTACTTTTACTTTCCCTAGGCTTCTAATTTACAAACCAGATCTTCAAAAACCATTTTCCCAGTTTTGCAGGTTTTGCCAATTTCCTCCCAATTTCTCCCTACAATAGTGCTGGGCATGGCATAGTATCAGGAATTGTTTTCTTCTATTGTACATAGGGTCTCTATGGGTCAGACCTGAATTGCTGACATCTAACAACAACAACAACAACAAATAGTCCAGTTAAAAAGGAGAGTTTTTTGGACTAAATGAAAAAACTAAATTAAATGACATGGTATTTATTGAATCTATTTTACATATAAGGAAGACTTAGATTTAAAAATAACAAGATACATGACATAAGGAAGATGTTGTTGTTGTTAGGTGCCATCAAGTCAAGTCCAACTCATAGCGACCCTATGTACAGCAGATTGAAACACTTCCCAATTCTGTGCCAGGCAAATGATCTTATTTATGTTTAAGCCCATTGTTGCAGACACTGTGCCAGTCCATCTGGTGGAGGGTTTTCCTCTTTTGCGTTGACCTGCCACTCTCCCAAACATGATGTCCTTCTCCAGGGATTGACCTCTCCTGACTACATGTCCAAAATATGTAAGATGCAGTCTGGCCATTCTTGCTTCCAAGGAGCACTCTGGTTGCACTTTTTTCTAGGACAGATTTGTTGGTTCTTTTGTCAGTCCATGGTATATTCAATAGACGTCTCCAGCACCACAATTCAAAAGCATCAATTTTTTTTCTGTCTCCCTTGTTCAATGTTCAGCTTTCATAACCATAAGGAAGATGTAGGAATAGAAAATTCTCAGCTCTTTTCTTCCCTCAGAAAGAATACTTTGATGTCCATATACAGATCAGTGCCTCCAGCTGTGTCAGTGTGTCTTCTCATCCTGTCAGATCTCAGAAGCTAAGCAAGGCTGGTCCTGGTTAGTATGTGGAAGGGAGACTGCCTGGGAACACCAGGTGCTATAGGCTTGGTAGAAGGACCTGGCAACCCACTCCCAATAAACAATCAGCCATTGAAACACAATGGATGGCAAAGAAGCACTAACAATAATGTTTCAACTGTTGTAAGTAGGGTCTCTATGAGTTGAACACTGACTCCATGGCACCTAACAACAACAACATACAGATGAAAGTGCCTTTATAGGAGTTTTTATATCAAGGTAGAAAATTTGAGATACAAGTAGGAACCTGCAAAACTCCAACGGAACTCAAGATCAAAATGGCTATATAGTCAGGGCAGGACTTCATCCAGGCAGCAGGCTCACTGATTTAGATTATAGTTGCAATCCCAGAAACAAGCCCATTGCCTTGTGGCTAGTGCTAAAGTTTCATTTGACTTTGATCTTCCCATTGGTGTCATCTTCTAAGGGCCATAAAGGCAACCCATTCCAATGTCCTTGAAGACCAGTCTTTCAGCCTTGGCCTGATCATGATCTCAGAATGGCACATAACCCATGCCCTGACTCTTCCAGCCACATTCCAAATGTCCTTCCCTTACATGAACCAGATGGGTACACACAGGCAGAGTTGATTAATTCCTTTTTACTGTGAATGGTAAAAAGACCCTATGAACTCTTTCTAAGCCCTCTTACTGCATTTCAGGAACATTACTATTCACAAAAGCACTGACATAAAATTCCATATTCTCACAGGAATGCACACTTTTCCAAGCTCCCAGAGGCAGTGTTACCAACCTAGATTTGAGTATAGATCTTAAATTCACCTCATAATCTGGCTTCAGATCCATTAGTCTTTCTTCAGAAAGCACTCACTTCAGCCTTCATATATCCTTGTCAGGAGACATGCCCACCTGTGCTTTTGGAAGCAGACCTGCAGAGCTTCTTCCCACTGTGTATTGCAGAGTGGCTCTATATCCCTGGTAGAGTGTCTCCTACCCATAATCTGAGAGTGATCCTATCCTCTCGGGGAATGGCAGCAAATATGCTTGTTAGTCCCAACACAGGTTGGCCTACAGAATATTTCAAGATGTATTCTGCCTGCCCAGGAACACATTTAATGACTCAGAAGCAATCCTATCAGGAACCTAGGAGAGAGCCATAACCATCTGCACCACTGAAAACATCCCCACCTTCTGTGGATCGAACTGAAGACCCTTAAGTAGCCCCTTGTACCAGTACCAGCCCCGGAGGTAGTTCCATCAGCCTGGATGGCAGAGAGAGTCCCTACCTCCTGAGACTCTGGTAACCAGCATGCCAAATTCCTACCATGGATGCAGCATACCAAATTCCTACCATGGATCCTACCATGGATGCAGAAGTAGCCACATGAAATATTTCCTATCCTGTGTGACTATACTTCTTGAGAAAATACTGCAACCAAGAGAAATGGCAGAAGACCTTTCCTTGTTTAACACAACCTGAAAAAAACTGGAAGATACCTTTGTTCCTTCAAATGCATAGACACCAACTTGAGACTACATAGATCACATACATTGGAGAATATCACAAAGCCAAAACACAATAAAACATGTGAACAAGTCTAATAAATCTCAAGTAATGGAATGAAAGCAAAGGAGATCTACCAAGTGTCTGATAAACAGTTTTAAATAATCATCTCATGAAACTGCTAGGGGAAAAGAGAAAAAACA
This sequence comes from Pedetes capensis, assembly GCA_007922755.1. NCBI lineage: Eukaryota > Metazoa > Chordata > Mammalia > Rodentia > Pedetidae > Pedetes > Pedetes capensis. Next base: position 19,484 of record VMDO01025714.1, on the reverse strand, counting down.
CTTTAAGATATAGACTTAGGCAAAGACTTTCTGAAAGGGACACCAATAGGTCAGGAAACAATAGCAAGATTTGCCAAATAGGTCACATCAAATTAAAAAGCTTATGAACAGTAAAGGAGACAACAGAGTGAAGAGACAACCAATAGAATGGGAGGAAATCTTTGCCAACTATTCATCTGACAGGGGATTAATTTCCACAATATATAAAGGGTTAAAAAACCTAAACACCAAAAAAAAAAAAAAACCATCAAATTATCCAATCAAAATATAGGCTAATGAATAGAACAGAAATTTCCCAAAAGAAGAAGTACAAATGGACAATAAACATATGACAAAAGATGTTCAACACCCTTAGTCAACAGGAAAACGTAAATGGAAACTATATTGACACATAATATCACCCCAGTCAGAATGGATACCATCAACAAAATAAATAATAAATGCTGGTAAGGAAAAGGGGAGAATGGATACCTGGTTAACTGCTGATGGGAACGTATATTGGCACAGCCATTTTGGAAATCAGTAAGGCAGTTCCTCAATAAACTAAAACTAGAATGACCATACGACTTAGCTATGCCACTCCTTGGTGTATATCTGAGGGAAAATAAGTCAATGTACCATAGAGATACCTGCTCACTCTTGATAATTGTGGTGATATCCCCAATAGCCAAGATATGAAATCAATTGAGGTGTCCATCAAGAGATGATAAAGAAAATGTGGTATGTGTACACCATAGATGTTTTATTCAGCCATAAAGGACAAAATTACAGCATTAGCAGGAAAATGAATGGAACTGGAGATTATAATTCTAAGTTACATAAACCAGAACCAGAAAGACAAGCATCTTATGTTCTCTCCATATATGGAAGCTAAATTTCAACATATACAAGATACTTTAATATATGTGTCATAAAATTAGAAAAGGACTACATAGGAAGAGAAAAGGAACAAAAGAGAAGAAGGAGAGGACAGTATAAAAGGTTGTTGGGGGAAAGGAAGGACAATGTTATCTGTTTTGCTTTCAAGGGCAAAATATGGACATATCTATGTATACACACACACACACACACACACACACACACACACACACGACAAATAAGAAGGGAGACCACTGATGGGGAGAAATGAGAAGGGGGGGTTTTGAGAGGGTAATTGGGGAGGTGAATTAGAACAGTGTAGAATGATGTGTATGTATGGAAATGTCATAATGAAACCCATTCATGGTACACTATAAACAAAAAATTAAAAATAAATAAAATTAAATAATCATCTCTTAAATACTCATAGACAATGTAGATTTATAATGAAGCAATATAAAGCAAATAATATTCGAGTGAAATGAAAATTTTATCAAAGAATAAAAATTATAAACCAACCAAACAGAAATCTAGGAATCCAGAATACAATGATCACAGTGAAAAATTTGGTAAAGATATTCAGTAACAGATTTGATCATGTAGGAGAAATGCTCAGAAAAATCAGGCAAATCATTTGAAATTAACCTATTAGTAGAATAAAAATAAAACAATGAAAGCTAGTGAAGAACTATGAATAAAACATACATCAAGATAACTACTACATATATTTTGAAAGTTATGGAAGAGAAGAGAAAAAAGAAAAAGATGAAAAAAGCAATTCATCAAGAAAAGAATGTAATCATAAGTATTTTGTTGTTGCTGTTGGGTGCCTTCCAGTCAGGTCCCACTCATACTGACCCTAATGTAGAACACAAAGAAACACTCTCTGATTCTGTGTCAGGCACATGATCTTTTTTATGTTTAAGCCCATTGTTACAGATATTGTGTCAACCTATCTACTGGAAGGTTTTCCTTTTTTTATTGACCTGCCTCTCCTCAACATGATGTCATTCTCCAGAGATTGCTACCTCCTGACTACATGTCTGAAATATGTAAGACTCAGTCTGGCCATCATTGCTTCCAAGGAGCACTCTGGTTGCACTTCTAGAACAGGTCTGTTGTTTCTTTTGGCAGTCAATGGTATATTCAATAGACATCTCCAGCACCATAATTCAAAAGCATTCTTCTCCTGTCTCACCTTTTCAATGTCCAGCTTTCATGACCATATGATGTGAATGAATATCATGGCATGAGTCAGATCTTTTGCCACAGCTTTTCATAAACCAACGAGTCTTGGTTTCTTGACTGCTGCCTCCATGGGTGTTGATTGTAGAACCAAGTAAAGCAAAATCATGGACAACCTCAATCTTTTCTCCATTGTGAAATTGCATACTGACCAAGTTGTAAGGATTTTTGTTTTATTGAAGCTTAGTTACAATCCATACTGAAGGCTATGGTCTCTGATCTTCATCAGTAAATGTTTTAAATCTTCTTCACTTAAATATACATGCATCTAATGGGAGAGTACCTGACTATATAAAACAATTACAAAAAGTGAAAGGAGAAATAAACAGTGAAACAGTGGTGAACACATGGATACTGGAGTTTCGAGAATGGAAAGATAACTTATAGGTAAAAATTCACGAGGAAACATTGGATGCAACTAACACAATAAATCATATCCCCCATGTGTCTGTCAGGTTGTCGTGCCATAGAAGCTTGCATCTTGCTATGATGTTAAAAGCTATGCCAGCAGTATTTCAGACATCAGCAGGACTACACATGGTGGACAGGTTATAGCTGAGCTTCCAGCATAAGACAGAACATGAAGTAAGAAAAGGCAGCCCACTCTCAAAACAGTTTGCCATTGAAAACCCTATGAATAGTAGATGTTGTTGTTGTTAGGTACTGTGGAGTCGTGTCTGACTCATAGGGACCCTCATAGGGTTTTAAATAGCTGATTGTTTTGGCATTGCCTTGGGAGTGGATTGCCACCTCCTTCTCCCACATGAGTAATAGATAAGCACTGTCAAAGAGAATGCTGAAAAATGAGCAGAAACATAGTGGCTGAAACAATAAGTTCAAACAGAAAAGATAAAATATTGTGTGGAAGGCACAGTGTGAGGTAGTGGTTTGTTCTGCTGTACTTTACATGTTGTTATTATTGTTAGGTACCGGCTGAGTCAGTATCTGACTCACAGGGACCCTATGTACAACAGAGGAAATACCATTGTGAGTGCTTCTCTGTTGTTCATAGGGTTTTCAATGGCAGATTGATTTTTGGGAGTGGGTTGCCATGTCTGTCTCCCAAGCCTACAGCACCTGGTATTCCCAGGTGGTCTCCCATCCAAAACTAACCAGGCCCAACCCTGCTTAGCTTCTGAGATCTGCCAGGATCTAATGCCACAGGGCTTCGGCTGCAGGCGTACTTTGGCTGCAGGCTTACTTTACATAGGATGGCTATAAATCAGACTCAATTTGAGGCATCTAACAAACAAAAGCACCAACATAAACCATATAGATTCAAAGTCACATACAAATTATTCCAACTAATAATGGCAAAATATAAGTTTTTCCAAATGTGCATGGAACAGTTTCACAGATAAATCATATGTAAGACCATAGAGTAAATACATAAAATTGTAAGAGTACTAAAATTTATCTGGTATTTTTATTACAATGGTAATTTATCTGGTATTGTTTTTATTACAATGGTATAAAACTAGAAATGAGAAACAGAGAAATTGTAAAATTTATAAATATGTAAAAATAAAATTTAACACTGTTCAACCAATGAATGAAAAAAGAAATCAAATGGAGTATTTTTTTAAAATCTTGACACAAATTAAAATGGAAAGAATATAGTAAAGCTAATGGGATACAGCAAAGGCAGTTCTTAGAAAGATGTTCATAGGAAGAAATGCCTACATTAAAAAATAAAGATTTCAAATCAACAACCTAAATTTATGCTTCAAAGAACAAGAAAAAAAGAATACTAACCTCAAAGTTGTAGAATGAAATAAACAATAAATATTAGAGGAGAAATAAGAAAACAGAAACTGGAAAGACAATAGGGAAGTTCAACATGTATTAAGAGTGGGCTTTTTGAAAATATGAAATTGACATACTTATTACTAAACTATGAGAAAATGTAGGAATAAAATAAATAAAATTGTAAATGATAAAAGAAACACTACAAATAATAACACAAAAATACAAAGGATAATTAGAGACTGCTATGAATAATTATATACTATTATATTTTATTGCCTACAAGAAATGGATAAACTCCTAGGAATAGTCCTACTACTAAGAATGGTTCATGAAGGAAGAAAATCTGAAAGAACGCAATACTAAAAAAAGTAGAACAACAAAGAAATCCCAGGATCAGACAACTTCACAATTAAAGAATAATTAATTAGAAAATAATTAGTTAAATTAAAAATGAATGGTAATACTCAAATTCTTCCAAAAATTAAAATGGAGGAATACTTCTAAATTCATTTTACCAAACAGACATTTCCCTCATTTCAATGTTAGAAAAGAATATCATAAGAAAAAATGTTTATAATGAACATAGATGCAAATATATTCCAAAACTTATTAGCAAACCAAATTCAACAGTATGTTAAATGAATTTTGCACCACAATCTGTGGGAACTAGCTCTGTGATGGAAGCATGATGCAATGAACACCAATCAATAAAAGTAATACATTTTATTAACAGAAAGTTACAAACATGCAATTATCTCAAACGGTGCGGAGAAAAACTTTAACAAAACATTATTCTATTATAAAACTCTCAACAAATTATCTATATGGAATATATAACTCGACATAATAAAGATCACATGCAACAAATCCAGACATGACATCACAGTTAATGGTTAAAAAGCTGAAAGTTTTATTGTAAGATCAGGAACAATGTAAACGTGCCTCTTCTCATCTCTTCTTTTAAATACAGTAATAGAACTTGTAGACCCAGCAACTAAGCAAGAAAAAAAATAAAAGTAATCCAAATTGGAAAGGAAGAATTTAATACTGTATCTTTTTACAAATGAAATGATTTTATAAGTAGAAAACTCTTGGAAACCCACACAATATTTTATAAGGTACAAATATGGCAAGGAGATTAGATACAAAATCAATATAATCAGCAGTGTTTCTCTAATTTAAAGATCCCCTATCCACAATGGCCCCCTCAAAAAAGAATAGAAAATAGAAAACAATCCTAATTACAGTAATATAATTTAAAAACTTGTTAAATTTAACCAAAGTGTTGAAAATTTATATGCATATATATTATATGTAAATATATATTATATATTATAATAATATACATTATATATAAAACACTGTAAGACATTGTTTAAAGAAATTAAGGAATATAAATTAAGTGGAGAGATAACCAGTGTTCATGAATTGGATGAACTGATATTGCCAAAATATCAATACTAACCCACACAGTCTGTGGATTCAATGCAGTTTCTCTCAATCCTTCAATGGAATTTTCAAAGAACTAGAGGAAAATTTCCTTACATGAAGCTCAAAAAGTATTGAAACAATCTTGAGAAAAGACATGTAGTAGAAATCAAATAGCATAATTGTAGCACAAAGCTATAGTAATAAAATATTTTGGTACTATGATAAAGCAGACACAAAGAACAATTTTTAAAGAATCTACCAAGAATCCTGCATATATGTAGTTTGCTAAGTTTTTACAAGGATACTGAAAATACATAATGAGGAAAGGACAGATTCTTAAAAAATCTTGTTGGAAAATTAAATTTCTTTTTACAAAAGAAAGGAACTGGATTTTCACACCATACCAAAAAAAAAAAAAAACTCGAAATGTATTAAAGTTTGAAATATAAGAACTAAATCCTAAAACATGTAGAACATGCAAACAAAAAGTTCTTGGCATTGGTCCTGGCAATGACTTTTTGGATATATCCCCATAAGCATAGGCAAAAAAGTAAAACAAATGACAAAAAAGGAACTACATATACCTAAAAATCCTCTAGACAGCAAAAGGAAAAACCAAAAAAAAAAAAAAAAAAAAAAAAAAAAAAAAAAAAAAAAAAAAAAAAAAAAAAAAAAAAAAAAAAAAAAAAAAAAACTATAAATGAGAATAAAACACTTGCAAATTTTATCAACGTAAAAAAGTGTTAATATAACGAACATATAAGCCACTCAAATAACTAAAGAGCAAAGAAAATTATCAGATTTTTAAAAAGAACCAATGATCTAGATATTTTTTCCCGAAAAAGACATAAATAGCCCATAGATATTTGAAAAGGTTTTTACCTCGTCATCACAATATAGCAAATCAATATAACCATGAATTATAACATCATACACATTAGGATAGCTGGTTTAAAAAAGAAAGAGATAGCAAGTGTTGGATGTGGACAAAAGGAAACTTGTATACTATTGGTGAGAAAAAGTTACACAGTCATTATCTAAAAAGAGTATGGAGTTCACTTAAAAATTTTAAAATGGAGTTACCTTATGACCCAGCAATCATAGTTGGGGGTATATAGTCAAAGGAAATGAAATGACTATCTCAAAGATATATCCCCACTTTCATGTTCACTGTAACATTATACAAAAGAGCAAAATCACTGAACAATCTGAGGCTCTCTTGATGGTTAAATGGATAAAGGGAATATGGTATACACAAGAGAGATGAATATCATTCCATATATACAACACAACTATTATTCATCAATAAAAAATGAAATTGTTATTTACAGCAGTATGGATGCACTTAGACAATATGGATGGACTAAGTTACATTATGCCTGCAGCTGTAGCCCTGTGGAATCCGATCCCGTCAGATCTTGGAAGCCAAGCAGGGCGGGCCTGGTTAGTACCTGGATGGGAGATGGTCTAGGAACACCAGGTGCTGTAGGCTTAGGAGAAGAACCTGGCAAACCCCTCCCCCCAAAAAATCAATCTGCCATTGGAAACCCTATGAACAGCAGAGAAGCACTGACAATAGTGTTTCCCCTGTTGCACAGAGGGTCGCTATGAGTCGGATACCAACTCAAGGGCACCTAACAACAACAACGTTACATTAACTGAATGCAGAAAGACAGATTCCTCATGAACCCTTTTTCATATCATAGCCAAAAATAAATAAATAAATACCAGCAATTCAGTAAGCAGAGGCAAGTGGATTGAAGGTTTGAGGATGGACACAGCCTGCATAAATTATGGAAACTCTGTCTCAAGGTAAAAAATTTAAAAATGGGGTTGAAGGTGCAGCTCACTCATCCAGTGCATGCAAAAAGTATGCATGAAACTCCAGGTTCAGCCCCTAGTATTGGAAAAAAAAAAAAAGTTCTACTCACAAAAGTATAGAATGGCGTTTGCCAATGGTGGGAGAATAGGAAAAATGAAGAAATGTTGACCAATATGTACAATTTTTATTTATAAATTGAATAATTTCTAGAGATAATTGTATTATACACATGAAATTTCCTGAAAGGTTAAATTTTAAGGTTTTTCATTACATGTAAAAAAAATTATATGAGACTAAGAATGTGTTAATTAATTTCATCATGGTAAACATTTCACTGTGTTTACATATATCAAACAACACATTTCATATCATAGTATATGTATATATAATTTTTTGTTAACAATACCTCTATAAAATGTAATTGTTGTTGTTAGGTGCCGTTGAGTCAGTATCCGACTCATAGCAACCCTCTGTACAACAGGGGAAACACTATTGTCAGTGCTTCTGTGCTGTTTGTAGGGTTTCCAATGGCAGATTGATTATTTGGGGGGAGGGGTTTGCCAGGTTCTTCTCCCAAGCCTACAGCACCTGGTGTTCCTAGACCATCTCCCATCCAGGTACTAACCAGGCCCAACCCTGCTTAGCTTCCGAGATCTGACGGGATCGGATGCCACAGGGCTACAGCTGCAGGCGTATAAAATGTAATAAGATTATAAAAATATAGTAATACAATCCAATGAAAGCTTGAGAGGCTATACTAATACTGTTTACTTTTAAGTACAGTGAATACTGCCAAGGATGAAAAGTGACATTTCATGACAAAATATTCAACTAGGTAGAAGCTCTCAAAATCCTGAACACGCCTATACCAAAAGAGAATGTTTTAAAACTCATGAAACAAAAAATTATAGAAATGAACCAGAAATAAATGAACCCATTATTATAGAGTCTTTTAATATTCTTCTGCATATAATTGATAAAAATAAATTGACAAAACAACATTAAGGACATACATGAGTTGAACAGTGTTATAATGCAACTTGATTTGAGTAACATTTATATAAAAATCCAGTAAACAATAGCTAATTACATATTTCTGTTATTTTTTCCATCTCACAGAACGTGGACACACACAAATTGGTAATATTCTAGACGACAATAAATATTTCAAATATGTTAACAGGAATGAGATAGAACAGAATATTCCTACTACCACATTGGAAATAAGATAGGCATTGGTAAAAGATATCCAATATAATATCCAAATATTTTCATATTAAATATCACAATTTTAATTAATGAATTTGTGAAAGACAAAACCACAAAGATATTGTAATGCATGTTAATGCAATTTAAAATGAAAATACAACACATGAAATTGTGTGTAATGAAGGTAGATTTCAGGAAGAAATATAGAGCATGACATCAATGTGTTAGTTTCTAGTTAAAAAGAGAAAATTATAAGCTGAAATAGGAAAAATAGGAAAATAAAAAGACAAACCAAAATATCAATGAAAAATAAATAGAGAAAAATATTTGACAGCAAATTTAATACTGGTTCTTAATAAAAAATTATCAAGCTAAAAATTAAGGGAAGTGTGTATAAGCTAATGATTCTATAATTAGTATTATTTTTAATACTGAAAGACCAAATTTATCTCCACAAATATTAGGAAAAAACAAAGAATATCTTCTCTCAGCACATCTGGTCAATATTTTCCTTGGTTTTGTCACCAACATACTAAGGCAATTAAGAAAGGAAAAAAGTATGCAGGGTGGAAAACAAATATAATATTTTTTCCCCAGATGACATTATCTTTTACATATGAAACCATTAAACACCTTCAGAACTCTTAGAACTACTATATAAATTTAGCATGCTAGTTGGTGACCAAAACAGTATAAAAAGTAAATGAAATTTTATATAATCACAATAAGATATGTGAAAATAAATTAACATAATATTTTAATTACATCAAAAATATGAAACAATTGTATAAATTTAAAAAAATTATAAATGTGCTACCTAGGAACTATACCATATTGCTGAGGACATTATAGGAAATCTAAATCAATGGAAAAAACAAACTCACAGGTCAGAATATTGAATAAATTTTAAAATACTAATTATTAAAATATTGTATGGATTCATTATAATTCTAATAAAAATCTCACCAAACTTGGAGAAACTAGCAAGCTGATCCAAGAATGTATGGGAATATATAAGGAACTTATTCTAGCTGAACAACTTTGAAAATGAACAACAAATTTAGAGAACTCATAAAAACTGATTTCAAGACTGACTGTAAATCTACAGTAATAACCACAATGTCATAGTGGCATAAATACATGCTTATGTATAAAACTGATAGAAAGCTCATTAACAGGCCCAAATATATATGTTTACCTGATTTACCATAGTCCAACAAGATAGCTGTATCTTCTTATGACTGATATGAATATAGCTAAAAGGGGAAGAAATTTTTTTAGTAAAATGTTTTAAACACATATATTCAGATGAAAGAGAAAAACTTTCCATTTTCTCCTGAAAGTATGTCTTTTATTTAAATCCAAGAAAAAATCAAGATTGATACTAAAATTATTTCTCTCATATGATGTTGTTGTTGTTAGGTGCCATCCAGTCGAGTCTGACTCATAGAGACCCTATGTACAGCAGATTGAAACACTTGCCGATTCTGCGCCAGGCAAACCATCTTATTTATGTTTAAACCCATTGTTGCAGACACTGTGTCAATCCATCTGGTGGAGGGTTTTCCTCTTTCTGGTGGAGGGTTTTCCTCTTTTGCGTTGACCTGCCACTCTTCCAAACATGATGTCCTTCTCCAGGGATTGTTCTCTCCTGACTACATGTCCGAAATATGTAAGACGCAGTTTGGCCATTCTTGCTTCCAAGGAGCACTCTGGTTGTACTTCTTCTAGGACAGATTTGTTGGTTCTTTTGGCAGTCCATGGTATATTC
>VMDO01025713.1:0-27817 GCA_007922755.1 Pedetes capensis | reverse complement strand
TAAAAGATAGAGAAGACTTGGATGGGAAACTTAGATAGGAAGGGGGGAGGGGGGAAACATAGAGGAGGGTAAGGGGTAACCTATATGAATAATGCTTATCAAATTGCATATATGAAAATTGTCACAACGAAAAGCATGTCAAAATGAATCACATTATGATGTACATTAAAAATTTCTAATAAAAAAAAAAAAAAAGAAAGAAAACCCTATGAGGGTCGCTATGAGTCGGATACCGACTCAATGGCACCTAACAACAACAACAAAGTGGAAGGATAAAAGCAGAGCTCAGAGGGGTGAAACCTTCCTGTCCACACACATTTCTCTTCTCTTGGGTTCTCCTGGGCAGCTGCAGGCCTTCGAGGGGCAGGGTTTGAATGGTATTAGATTCAGAGGATGATTTGACATGAAGCCAGGATTGAAGGCCCGCAGACAGCACCTGTATGTACAACTCCTTCTACGTAATGCAGTGGACATCATGTTGATCACTTAGCTCTCACAGTCAGCTTTTCACGTGGACCAAAATTCTTAGCCATGAGTGATTATTTTCTTTTCTTAATGACTGGGTGAACCTTTGCATTATAAGGACAGATTTCTGGATTTGGGGGAACTTTTGCATTATAAGGACAGATGTTGCAGGAGCTGTCTTTTGGACATCAGGACTTCGACAAGGGAGTACCATACAGAATGTCTTTCATTATAATTAAAATTGCTTTGGATCAACCCAGCCAGTTTTATGTCACTACTGATAAATACCGAGATAGTATCCGTGGGAGTAGTGTTCGGTCCATATGAAATGTATTTGAGTAGCTTTAATCCGTGTCTTCTTTCCCTCAGGTTTCTAACATTCAGGCAAGAGCGGTTGTGTTGACCTGGGCTCCCCCTGTTGGACTTTCATGTGGACCCCACGGTGGTATTTCCTTCCCCTACAGCTATGAGGTTGCCTTATCCGATAAAGGACGAGATGGAAAATACAAGATCATTTACAGGTAGAGTATGTTTCCATATGTTGCTGCTAAACTGCAACACTAGAATCACTAAAAAAAAAAAGAAAACAATGGAAAAATGTCTAGGCTCTTCAAGTTTTGTTTGAAATAGTTCATCTCAACAATTAGGAATTAATTTTGTCCAGGTGATTATTAACCAAATATGAATCATACAGAACTATTTGGTATTGGTAAAATATATTACTTGGTTATGATTGCTATCTGTATAGTATTAATGAGAAATCTACACTGATGTCTACCAGACCAGAAAGTATCTATGACTTTCCAATGCCCCATATTGTCTCCCTCTCCCGGTTCCTGGTTCCTGACGCGCAGCCCAAATGGTTGACTTCTGAACCAAGGAAAGGGGGCAGGAGATACAGAAAGAACTGCTCAAGTGCCATCTCCTCCTTTTGCTTCCCATTATACTGTTGTGTCTTCCCTGGTCTCCTGCACCAAACCCTGGTCTTCCAGCATCCGCTCGGTATTGCCTACAACCCAGCCCCAACACTGCAGAAACGCTTCAGAGCACGTCCCTCCCCATCCGAGAATGCTCCAGTGGTTGCCCACGGTACTTTGAGTAAAATTCTGAGTCCATATTCTGGCACACAGCTCCATTTGATTCTGTTTTGAAAAATCAGAATGAGAAATTCAGAGAGCCATGTCCCCGACCTCACCAAAAACTAGACAGCTAGATTCTTTTTTTCTTTTTCTTTTGAGATGGGGGCATCTTGCTGTGTTGCCCAGGCTGGACTCAAACTCATGAGCTCAAGTGATCCTAGCTGGGGCTATCACTGCACGCCACCACCCCTGGCTAGATAGATTCTATTAATGCAAGACGAATATTGGTGATTGGTGCTAGCATTTCAAACCCAAGGAGCGCTAGGCAGGTCACGTCAATGAGAAAAATTCTCCTTTTAAGTTTGGAAATGAGGGTTCCTGCATCTGAGTATTTGCCACTCAGCTTAGATTTGCTGATTATTTGGGGTTTTTTTCTCCAAGAATTGCTGCTATTGTGGTACATTTTCCATATTAATCAATTCGGCAAATGCAAAATATTTTGAAAATGCAGATCAAACAGCAGAACTGCAAGCAAAGTGTACATGTAGCTTCCAATTTGAAACTTTAAAAAAACTTTATTTGGAAGAACCTTAAACTTAAAAAACATGGCACAAATTGAGAGAGCAACGCTTACAAGTATACGCTGTCCACGTTCACCTGTTACTAACATTTTACCCTGCTTACTTTACCGTTTAAACTCCTCCTTTTCTGTCCCCTTTTGTCTCCTATCAGTAATTTTTACATAAGTTTTATCTATCGTAGTCCTTTGCCACTAAATATTTCCTCAGAATAAAGCTGTGTGTTTGTGTGTGTGTGTGTGTGTGTGTGTGTGTGTGTGTGTGTATTTATTTATTGATTTTGAGAGATGACCTAACCATGTAGCCCAGGCAGACCTCAAATTCACAATCCTCCTCCCCAGCCTCCTAAGTGCTGGGATTACAGGCATTCATAACTGTGCCCACTGAAATAGGGTGTTTTCTTAAAACCCCTATTATTATAATTATCAGCATCAAAAATGTACATCAATAGAATACTTTTGTCTAATTTGTTATCCATATTCTGTTTTTTTCAGCTGACTGAATAATATCTGTTACTTTGAAAAATATGGTAGCATTTTTCCCTTCTCAGGACAGGATGCAGTCTGTGGCTTGATATTCCATTTAGTTGTCTTGTTTCTCTAGCCTTTAACTTAGAACACTTTCACAGTATTTGTCTTTTATGACATATAGTTTTGTTTTGTTTTTTTCTTTGCGGAACTGGGGGTTGAACCCAGGACCTCGCGCCTGCATGCTTTGCAAATGCTGGGCCACTGAGCTGCGCCCCCAGCCCTTTTATGACATAGTTTTAAGGAACATAAACTATGTTCACAAATACCCCCTCATGTTTTTAAAAATTTTTAATGGAATGTTTCTTATTACATATTGGTTGTTTCCTCATAATTTATGTGGAGGTTCACTTCTATCTTTTGATCATATAAATCAGGGGTTCTCAAGTTTATGGTAAAGGTCTGTGGCCTGTTGGGAACCAAGCCACATATCAGCAAGTGAGCGCCAGGAGTGAGCGAAGCTTCATCTGTATTTACAGCTGCCTCCCTGTGGCTCATTACTGCCTGAACTATGCCTCTGGTTCCTGGAAAATTTGTCTTCCACAAAACAGGTCCCTGGTGCCAAAAAGGTTGGGACCGCTGATATAAGTGGTTTTATTTTATGTCAGATAGCTGTCTCTTGGGTACATTGGTATGTGAGAGAGGCAGATTGTGATTTCACCAAGAGAGTCCAGAGCTGAAGGAGCTGATGTTCCTGCCAAGGCAAGTCTGGAAAAATGCCTTTGCTTGACAGCGGGCGCCGTTAATGTACATACCTACTTATTTCCTAACTTACTTGCTTTTGTGTCTTGCTTTTAAGAAGTGATAGGGCATTTTGGAATTTATTAGTAGGTTGACCTTGTCATTTTCCAGATTTAAGATGCCATCATCAAAAAGTGTCTGATTTTTGAGTCCAAGAAACACCAAATAAGAAAGTTTATTTCTGGTTTATGATAGAATCAGACGTAACAGCTCTTGAATTTTTGTTGGTGCATGATTACGAGACCCAAATTCAAACCCTGTTTTACTTTTTTAAGTTGGTGTTATTGACTAATGAATAATTTTTCTTTGCAGTGGAGAAGAATTGGAATGTAACCTGAAAGATCTTAGACCAGCCACTGATTATCACGTGAGGTGAGTGAAGACACAAAAGCTGAACAGCACTGGAGAGTCCAGTTTGCTAAAGTCCATTACATGTCCCCTTCTGGCAGCTGGTGGTGAATGGCACCTGCCTTGCGGAAGCCTTGGGCCTGGGCACACGGGCATCCTTTTCCATTCTGTATCCCTGTGCACAGTGATCGAGAGGACATAGACCTGCTTTTCAGTACAGAAAAGTAGATCACACACTGAACAGAATTTTAAACATTATTTTTTAAAAATAATTTTATTTCACAGACTTCTCTAAGATCTATTGGACTGTATGGTTTAACATTTAATATTTTCTTTCTGTATGACAAATGTAGTTTTCACCATGGCTGTTCATTGTAGACCATATGTGTAAGGTCTGTGTTCAGGCCAATTGACTAAAGAAGTGCTTTCTATGTTGAAAGAACACTTTTAGTCCTTAAAAGCCAATAGACTCTGAAATGGGCATGTAATACAAACTTTGAATTACCCCTGACAAGAATTAATCCAATTTGACAAAACGGAGAACCCAGGCAATAAGGGGTGTAGTCTGAAATCTCTCCTGGGATTTTTCTGCATCTTTTTTGTCACACCTCTGGAAGGCAAGACTGGATTAGCTTAGAGAGTAGCCCAGCCAACCACACACCTGTCAGGGGAGGGTGTGATCTGAATTTTTACAGGGCTTACCTGACTTAATGGCATGTCCATCTATTTGCAAATAGGCAAGTTTCTAAGTGAGGCCCATAACTTTCTATAAAATTTTAATTTTACTTCATTTTTAAGCTCTCCAGAAAATACAAGTTTATTAGTAGAATACACACCAGTTTGTCTTTCCTTTCTTCGGTGATAGGTATGTACATTAGATTGTGTAATAAAATTGCAACTTGAAGTATAATTGTATACCTTCCAAAGGTTAACTCATTCCACATGTTCCCTTGTGACTGGGTAGAGGCAAAGTAGCCTAGTAGGCAAAGCATGTATTAATTATCAGGAGGCTTATGTTCTAGTTTGGTTCTGCCATTAAGTGGTTATTTTAACTTATATGGAAGTTCCGTGCCACCACAGTTTTCTCATTAGGAAAAAGAAGAAAACAGAGATGTGTTGAGTTTATAATATCTTTTTAGCTGCACAAGTGCTTTAAAACAAAATCTAGAGCAATATGTAAAAAAGTTGTTTTGTATTGTCATAAAGTACACATTTGCCTAGCTAATATATTGTTTAGAGGAACTCTGTTGGAATCATCTCTTCCTGTTTAAATAAAAACTTGGGGGTTTTGAGTCAGTTTGCTTCTGCCCAAACATATTTAACTTTGCATGGTCTTTTCCAACTGAAAGATTCGTATCATTTGTGAAGCTAAGATGATAATAGGAGTGGTTTAACCATAATTCAAAGTGGCCAGTTGAACAAGCCAGAAAATGTGACACTGTATAGGGAGTCGCATAAGTGTTACCCATTATCCATTGTTTACATGTATTTCTTTTCTTCTCCATGTTTAACAGTTTATTATTATTGCTTTACTAAAGGCTTATTAATTTCCTGTTCTTTCATGACCTTACAATATCCTTTTTAAGAAACTCAGATGTCATGAAAAATCTGCCCTTATTTACCATCCCGCCTCTCATTTCCCTTGGTTTCTTTTTGACTTCTCTTACAAGGAGCAAATTTCGCATCAGTTCTCTGTACTGCCATGCCTGTCTTCTTGAACTTCTGAGCAGATAGATAAAAGGAATAGTTAATAGTTTCTTCAAAAGGAATAAGAGCGTGAAGTGGTTGCCACCGAGGGACCTTGGATCTGGACTCTTTCCTGACTCATCTGGGATTCTACACATGTGACATGTCATCCATGTGACGTCACACATGTCCAGACTAAGCATCATGAAATAATATTTAGTCTAGCTCTCTGCTTGTCAGAGAAATAGAAAATTCTTCCTCTTCTTGGTGATAGTCTATTTTAGATTTTATTAAAATTATTTCTCACCTAATAAAAATGTGTCCAGTCCAGATTTTCTTCTGTTTGCTCTGCCTAGTCCAAGAGCTATGCAGACAATTCTTTGTCTTTCTTTTTATAGTTTTTCCTTTTCCAAACTAGAGAAAATCTTCACATTTCCAAGTCTCCCTTAGTTTTAGCTTCCTCTGCCTTGAATTGCTCAAGTGAGGTATGATGCATAGTTGGATATACCTTAAAACATGGACTTAATAGCTCTGTCCCTTGTAAAGGGTATTTATGCAAGCCATTGAAACTTCTCCTTGTTTTTGCATTTTGTAAAATGAGGATGCTAATGATACCAACCTTAGAAACCTTAGAAAGATGGTGTGAGACCAGGTGAAATGCAATGAGCAAATCTGTTGTGCTGGAGTTTAGCTCAGTTGGTAGACTGCTGCTCTGTACTCTCTTTGGCCCTGGGTTTAATTCCCAGAACCACAAAAAAAAAAAAAAAAAAAAAACAAAGGAGGGGGGGGGGGGGGGGGGGGGGGGGGGGGGGGGGGGAGATGTGGCAGCTCACTCCCGAAACAATCAGCCATTGAAAACCCTATGAGGGTCACTATGAGTTGGACCCGACTTGACAACACCTAACAACAAGAACAAATCTAGTATGAGCCTGTGAAGTATTGTATATGTATTATTTTTTCTGAAGGTTGTTGCAGTTTTTGCACAATCTAAAAGTAAAAAGGACTTCATGATGCAAGTTCTTTGAACTTGTGCCTAGTTTGACTGTATTACCCACTTGGGATAAGGATATATCATGCTTTACACTGAAATAAAGGGCCGAAATCTCTTTTTATGATATAGTTAACATTCTCAAAGTCATAATTGTAGGAAAGTGAGTTTTTTTCACAAAAAGCAGTCCCAAGTATCACTTTAAATTTAACAGTCACCTAAAAGGCCTCAGAAGACTGCATGGAAATGCCTTCTGCACTAAATTTCCATAACATCAACTACAAAAGAATTTCATTCTTGGACAGCTGCAGAATGAGCAGTTATATCCATTGCCTTGTGTGTGTGTGTGTGTGTGTGTGTGCATTACTAATTTAGAAAGTAGCACCCTGGTACAAGTCTGTAGAGCCAATGAGGAAAACTGAGGTACTGTTTCTTTTAGCAGCACAAGATAGGCTACATTTTCCCTTCCAGTTGTCAATATTGCACACTTTGATCAAGATCTACAGAAATCTCCACTGGAAAAGACATCTTAAATTATGTCCTGAAGTTCACCTAGCACTTCTGCTCTTAGTTTCCTGTTTCTGTAGGTTTTGGTGCTCTGATTCTTTCCTCTTCACACTGCTGGGTATCTTCATGTAGTGTTTTTCTCATTTTCAACCCCCGCAACATGTTAGTGAGTCCACCAATCAGACACTCTGACCTTTTTGGTTTTTTCTTTTGTTACCTAGCTGTCTCCTGGTCATGGAGTCCTGCCTCTGAATGGCGTGGTGCCCAGCCTCTGTCATTTGTCAAGGACAGCTCTGATTTCTTTGCTACCACTGTACATTATTGGGATTTACTGAGATCAGTGGCAACCTTTAGGTAGTGCTATAGGTCCATGCCTGTAGCCGTACCACTGTGGCATCAGGGTTGGGCCTGGTTAGTACCTGGATGGGAGACCGCCTGGGAACACCAGGTGCTCTCAAAAACCCAACAACCATTGAAAAACCTATGAATAGCAGAGAAGCATGCTAATAGTGTTTTGCCTGTTATGCATAGGGTCGCTATGAGTCGGACACCAACTCAATTGCACCTAACAACAACAACATAGGTCACATGCCTGTGGCTGTTTGTTTTAGGGTTTGTTTTGTTTTTGGTATCTGCCATGCCATTTGAACCAAATTCACATGGAAATTGTATCAAGGTTTTAAAAAATGTTTCTTCTTTCTATGAATTTTGATATATTATTGCTGCAAATATGTTCAACCATTGTTCCTTTTTTTCCCCTCCTACTGATTAAGGAAAATAAGACCCTTCTAATGTATACATGGATTTGCAAAATGGGCCTTGACTTAGATTTTTTTTTTTATTAAAATCAGCCCTTTCTTATTTGTTACCTGGTTCTTACACAAATTACCTTTTTTGGTTTAATGTTGATATAATATTTAAAAAGAATTTATAAATGTCAAAGTGTAGCTAGTGCTTCCATAAAGGGCCTCTGTTATAAATTGTATAAATCCACTAATACAAAAATCTGGAGTTTGTATGTGGCAGATATTGAAGAAGAGGGAGAAATGAGAAAAATCTAACAAATAATTTGTTAAGAACTTATACATAAGTCTGTAGGTTTATATTTATAAATACATGTATACATTCATTTCTGTAGATAAATATTTGTATATATACAAATGTATATTGTCTATGCATTTCCAAGAAGAGTATATTCCTGTTTCAGTTGGTACTTTTATAATTAACAATAGAATTGAAGTAACCATTTTACTGTGGGAATCAAGAATTTTTATGTTTAGCCGGGTTTGGTGACTTATGCCTGTAATCCCAGCAACTTGGGAGGTGGAGACAGGAGGATCCCAAGTTCGAGACCAGAGGCAACCTGAGTAACTTACCAAGATTCTGTCTCAAAATAAAAAGTAAAAATAAAAAATGGGCTAGGGCTGCAGCTCAGTGGTACAGAGCTTACAAAGCATGCAAGCGCGAAGCCCTGGGTTCAACCCCCCACTAACAACAACAACAAAAAAAAGATTTTATATTTTTATCAATAATAGAATATCAGGAATTTGAATGATGGAATAGATAACTTTTTCCACTTATTGGCATAATCAATTTATCAAAGAAGTTGCCCAGAGATGATATCATATAATGACATTTCCCAGAAAAATTATGTGATGAAATATTTCCAAAAGAAGTGTTGACCAGAACAGTACAGGAATATAAAATAGGTGTTATTGACCAGAAATTGTGGCTCCTAGGACATCACAGGTGTGTGTAAGGAAACAGGAGGCATATTTCTGAAATTCTTGGAGCACCTACATCATCAGCATTTAGACAGATTAAATGGAAATAAATGTGAAAACCTAACACAAAGTTAATGATACTATATTATATAGGGCTGGGATTTAGCTCAGTGGGTAGAGCACTGCACTACAGTCTCTGAGGTCCCGAGTTCAATTCCCAGCACCGCAAAAATGGGAGAAGGACCTGGCAATCCACTCCCGAGGCAATCCCGAAACAGTCAGCCATTGAAAACCCTATAAGGGTCGCTATGAGTCGGATGCCGACTGACAGCACCTAACAACAACAACAACAACATTATTAGAAAAAAAAGTTGCTTTCTTTTGGTGGATAAATGCAGAAGAAACGCAGCTGTTTGTTGTTGATTTATTTAACCCAAGAATCTGACCCTTCTCTACACATCTTCCTGTGGCAGGATGGTATTTAGGCAAAACCCGTAACCATCATGTGAAAACCATTGCAGTATTTAAAGTACAGCATCACTTCCAGAAACTCAACTTGTTCTGTGAAAGGTAGTCATAAGAATGTAGCTGGTTACTGTTACAATTACAATTAGTTACTGTGTATTTGCTGAACCATTGTAATTGACTGGGATTATCATAGTATACTTAGATATTGTGTCAGATTTTACTGTCTGCAGTATCTATATGTTGCCATATAAAAATAGATTGTTTCCCTTGCGACAAACTCTGAAGTGTGAAAAGCACTGAAACCCCATTTAAGTACACAGTAACTTTTTTTCCCCCTCAGGGTATTAAGTGTACTAGAGATTGAACCCAAGTCCTAGAGCTTGCTAAGCATGCGCTCTACCAGTGAGTTTCACCGCCAGGAAACCATAACATTCTTAAAGACGAGGATCACTCCATGCGGCCCATATAACCACCTCAAAATTTTACTCCTGGTTCAGGTTCTTATACTTTTACCCTCACTGTCATCTACCCAGCCTGGCCCCAAGGCACCTTCGTCGTTCATGTTTCTCTAGCCTAAGAGATGTGGATTTCTGGCTCCAAGAATCCAGTTTAAAAAGGACAAAGAATTTGACTGAGTCCAAAAGTCTCTTTCCTCAGACAAGTCCTTGTGGTCTGATAGTACCTTGCAGGCTCTTTTCCTCTGTTCTGTAATCTAGATCAATTTTGGGTGGCCAAAATTGGATTTTTGGTTTGGCTATGTGCAGTTCTGCAGTTGTAAGGAAGTGCCAGTGATTGCATGCTGAGATAGCTCCTGGCTGGAAGTGGGACCTTAAATTGGTAAGGTGGGTGGCTTGGAAGCTGAAATGCAATCCCTGCACTGAAGAGACTGTAGGGAGTGGTGGGGACTGCTCAACTGCACAGCTTCCCCCAGCTAAGGAAATCGCTGCTGTTCCCTCTGTCCTGTTGCTCCAGTGCAGGAAAGAGAGCCTGGCGTTACTAGAGCTTTTAGTTCTTCAGAGAAACCAGAGATTCCTTTATTTTTTGTGAGAGATCTCAAGATGGTAGGCTTAATTTTTACATTAATACTTTTTATTTCAGAAGATTTCAGTTAAAGTCAAGGATAGATCGTAGTTTAATGAACTATCGTGTACCCTCACTCAACTTCTCTTACCTCAGTGCCCTCACCGCCTGCTTTTCCACCGATGATTTTGAAATAAAGTTCAGATAGTATGTATTTTTTACCTACAAATCACATTACCATCAACACATGTCCACCTAAAAACGGACAAAAAAATAGTAATTCCTTAATGTCCTGAAAATGAAGGTTTTGTTTCTTTAGTGCTTAGGGCTTTTTGTTGTTTTGTTTTTGTTTTTGTTTTTTTCAGTACTTAGGAGTTGAATCCAAGGGCAAGTGCTCTGTCACTGGGCTGCACCCCCAGCCCATTTATTTTTTATCTTGAGACGGGGTCTCCCTAAGTTACACAGGCTGCCTCTGGGCTTGAACTCATGATCCTCCTACCTCCGCCTCCTAAGTCACTGGTATTGGAGGTGTAGTTTGTTGTAATGGGAATCCTACATGATTTGAGTGTGCTGTTTAGTTGATGTGTCTTAGATTTCCTTGAATCTGTAGGTTTTCCTTCATCTTTCTTTTCTTCAATTTATTTGTTGGGGTAATTTTTTAAATATATTTTCTCATCTTAGTTTTATTATTGTTTTTATTTTTTGTCCTGTAGAGTTTTCTACATGCATCACTTTGGCAGGTTGCATCCTTTTTGTGTTGCTTAACATATTCCCTTCTCCTCTGCGCTTCCTTCAAAGTGGTCAGGAAACTTAGCCAGATCCAGGTGTAGATTATGTAGCAGGACAATTCATAGACAGTGGCATAGCCTTTATTTTACTTTACCATTTTTTTTTTAATTTTTACTTTTTGAGGTACTGGGTAGTTGAACCTAAGGCCTTTCTTTCACTTGGATGCTTTGCAAGCACTGTACCACTGAGCTGCATTCAGCCCATTTCTTCTTTTATTTTTATATAGGCTCTTGTTAAGTTATGCAGGCTGCTTCTGCCCTTCAACTTGCAATCCTCCTGCCTCTCCCTCTCAAGTCATTGCAATAACAGGCATGAACCACCACACCTGGCATCCTTTAAAAACATTTTTTTTTGAGATAAAATCTTGCTGCATAGCCCAGGGTGGTCTCAAATTTGTGGTGCTCCTGCTGCTGCCTCCAGGATGCTGGGATTCCAGACAAGCACCACCGTGCTCAGGTGGCGTGGTCTTTCATTAGGAATACATAGGGTCTGGTTGTGTCTGTGCGATGATCATTGCCTGTGTCCTAAAATTCATGTTGTTGTCAGGTGCCATCAAGTCGGGTCCAAATCATCGCAATCCCCATAGGGTTTTCAATGGCCAATTTATTCGAGATTGCTTCAGGACTTCATCTCCATGTCCTTTCCTATTTTTGTAGTACTGGAAATCAAACCCAGGTCCTCAGAGAGTGTGGAGCAGCTCTCTACCTACTGAGCTAAACCCCAGCCCAAAATTCACAGGCGGCTCCAATATTTCTTCTTTCTTTCTTTCTTTTTTTCCCCCCAGTACTGGGGGTTGAACCCAGGGCCTCGCACCTGCATCCCCTGCAAGTGCTGGACCACTGAGCTGCACCCCCAGCCCAATTTTTACTTTTAGAGACAGGGTCTCCCTACGTTACAAAGACTACCTCTGGTCTCGAACTTGAGATCCTCCCGCCTCCACCTCCCAAGACGCTGGGATTACAGGCGTGCGCCACCACGCCCAGAGATGTGGCTCCAATATTTCAGGACACTGTATCTGTGTCCCCGTTCCCAGCAAACACTCATCTCTGTGAGCCACCAGCTGGGGAATTCTAATCTATCAAAGGTCAAGCTGGAGCCCTAGCCATGTCCATTCTCTGATTCGTTTTAAGTAATTGGCTCCTACTGAGCTCATCTTGACACATGGAAATGGTCTGGCCAGATCTACCATGTGGCTTTGTATTATGCTACCCCTAGTTATACTAAGTGCAAAGAGGAGCATTTCCTCCATCAGAGCTTGGGTGGAAGGCATCCTAGCAATAAATATCATTTGTTTGTGCCAGATACTGTGATGTCCTTCCATAAGGCAAATAAGCCAAAGATAAATATGTGTTTTACCTTCTGGGATAGAAGGCAGACCTCTCTGTTTAGTACTCTCAACTTACATGGCTTCTGTGAATTTTTCATAATGAACGTGGAGAAGTGACTTTGCAAATCACACACGTAATTGGACGTGTTTTCCATAATGTTGTTATCTGAGCTGATGTTTGTGATCATTGCATAGAGCGAGAGGAAGTGGATTGTGAGCGTTTAGAAAGTGGTTGCAGGGTGGGCAAGGTGGGTAGGCAATGCGGTATAGCGGTTAGACACCAAAGACTGAACACACTTGACTTGACTTTCCAGAAACTTCATCTCTTTGAGTCTCCTTCTGCCTGCATTGGGGTAATAGGATTTCCCTATCTGACAGAAACAACAGTTGTAAGAATTAAAGACTTGATTTGTATCTCCCAACTCACAATAGCTCAATCCTTACATCTTTTGTATACAGCAAAGCATTCTTTGTTATCTGTTTAGAAGAATGTGTTTTCAATTTGTAGAAATAGTTCCCAATATTAAAAAGGGGAAAACCAGACAGGAAGATGATAGAAATCAGCATAATGCTCTTTGTAATTTCAAGAGAGTGTGGCATTATAATATCACTTTTTAAGGTTTTTCCTCACAGCTTCCCTCGAGACACATATGTTTGGTGTTGAGACAAGTGGTCTAAAGTACAGAATGAATATCTTTAATCTTGGCTGCATGTGCGAGAGTTAAATATTCACATGGATAAACTGTACCTGAACACTGTGGTGGTTGCATTGGAGAGAGATACACTCGGCAGCAGCAAACATGTTCCTACCTGGGAAGCATCCATATTTTTACCTAAATACATAGTGTTCTGAACAGTGCAGAGTTGATGTCTCTCCTGTTTGTTCTTTTGTACTCTCTCCAGCCTGTCAGGTCTGATCACTGCATCTTACCCTTTCCACCAACTCTTAGCTCCGCTTTTTTGGACTAAGTGAACCAGAGAGTAGCCTGTTGGGCTTGAGGATGTTTATTTGAAGACATTCTGGGGATTAAGGTTTATTTACTTTAAACACCCCAAATTTAATAGTTCAGGAAATAATTATAATAATACCAACAATGCCAAAGGATGGTAATAATGCAAATGGGCTAGATTATTCATGTAATACTGCTGACAATGTAAAAAGATAGATCACTACAGAAAAAAGTTTGGACTTAAATCATAATTGGGATGCAAGAGTATATAGAAAAATATTCCCACAAAAAGACATGCAAGTAGAAGAGAGGCCATGGGGGAGAGGAGGGAGGAAGGGCACAAGAGGTTAAAGGGTAAGTTATCTGTGCAATATACAATGAAACATATATATGGAAATTTCACAATGAAATGCATGTCAGAATGAAACACATTAAGTTGTACATTAAAATTTTCCAATTAAAAAAAAAAGTTTACTTACTAGGAGTGTGCTTTTCCAGTCAGTAGACTGTGCCTGTCTTAAAATGGGGCTGAGTAGAATACACTGAAACAAATCCTCTGGGAGGGTGGTTGCCCCCTGTGATTGCCTTCCATAGCGAGGTCAGAACCAGACCAGCAGAGGAGGGCAAGAGTCACAGCGCTCCCCGCATAAGGAATTGTGCTCACCTGTAAAAAGCCCTTCCCTCACGTGTCTGTCAGCTTGTCATGCTGTGGGGGCTTAAGTGTTGCTGTGAGGCTGAAAGTTATGCCACCAGTATCTCAGACACCAGCAGGGCCACCATGGTGGACAGATTTCAGCTGAGCTTCCAGACTAAGACAGACTAGGGAGAAGGACCTGGCAGCCCACTCCTGAAACAATTAGCCATTGAAAATGCTATGAATAGCAGAGAAGCACTGTCAAATATAGTGCCAGAAAATGAGCCCCCCGGGTTGAGAGACATTCAAGAAACAATTAGGGAACAGTTGCCTCCTCAAAGTAGAGGCCACCTTCATGACTGGAATGGAGTTAAGCCCATGGGACCTCCTTTTGCTGATGTGGCACACCTCAAAATGAGAAGAAACACAGTGGCTACAACACTGGGCTCACACATAGAAAGATCACATGCATAGCATAGTGCTGGGTAATGTTGTGTTCTGTTGTACTTTATCTACGAGTCGGATCCAACTCCACAGGAGCCAACAGCAAAATGGAAAGCCCTAGGGATAACGTGGAGATGAGAGCCCTGGTCTTCGGTCTGAGCTGCTGCCACTGACTGTCTCTGTCTGTTTGCTTTACAGGGTGTATGCCATGTACAATTCTGTAAAGGGATCCTGCTCCGAGCCAGTTAGCTTCACCACCCACAGCTGTGCACCTGAGTGTCCTTTTCCTCCCAAGCTGGCACACAGGAGCAAAAGTTCACTAACCTTGCAGTGGAAGGTGGGTAGCTCAATGCGTCAAGAATACGCTACAGTTAATAGAGTATCAGTCTGGGACCGTTTGAAATATTTATTTCCATTTTGTGATAGTGTTTGGTTTTCTGCCTAGTAACCATGTGAAACAAATTATGCGCTCGAAAATGGCCATTTCTATAAAGATTTGGCAAAAGGGTGGGAGGAGAGACCGGCAAAATCCAGCTTTAGCTCATTGTCCAGGGGAATTTGGTAAATCTCCTAGCATCATAGCCCATATTTTGTAACTGACATAAATACTTAAAATACCTAAATTTCACCACTTTCTAGTACTTCATTTCAACAAATGTTTGAGAACAAAAAACTGAGAGATAAAGTGGGTTTATGGTTCTTCTGCTGCCTTTCAGGGAAGAGGCTGAAATCTTTCAAACTTCCCAGAATGTATAGTGTTCTAAACTATATTAAGTCCTCATTAATTGTCACTAATTAGTCTTTAGATCAGTCAGGATTTCTAATTATTTTTAAGAGGCTGAATTATAACATAGTCGTTTTCATGAAACACAGTGTACTGGCTAAAAATAACTGTCGCCAGCGAAAGGATCCTGTTGTACCTTCTTGAAAGCATGTCATTAGGCTCTTAGTCACAATGATGTGTCTGCAAGGAAATGGGTCCTTTTCAACCTGTATAGTAATTATTTGTTTCGACATTTTAAAATATAGTTTAAATGTAAAGTAGGTAGAGATCACGGAGTTTTATGGTTCGCGGGAGAGCACAAAGGTGTGAGAGAGCCAGAATGGCCGGGGAGTGAGTAGAGAGCAGAGTTGGTCTGAGAGGGCATGGGGCTCTTGCGCAGCCTCCTGTGTGGGGAACCACGTTCTTGTCAGCAGCAGCCGGTATTGTGTTATGGGGACAGAGGTAAAGTTTGAACTGGTTTAGAATCTGAACTATTTTATTTTCCTTCCTGGCTTCCAGGGATAAACCAGGTCAGTGATTTCCCACCTTGTCAGAGTTTTAATACCCACCTGGTCGTCATTGCTTAATCCCTTGGAGAACATACATCCATTTAAAAATATGTTCACTTACCCTCATGTAAAAATATCTTTTCTTAAGGAAAAAACTGAAATCCATTTATTTTGAGAAATGTAAGAAATTTTAAGATTACTAGAGGGACCCCAGGGTCTTACAAACCTAAAGTTGGGAATCACTGATATTTTCTGCTTAATACCTGGATGAAACTCGGGTCTCAGGCAGACGAGCACCTTCGAGAACGAGTTCAGTTGGAATCACTGATACGCTTTTGTTCCTCACAGTCACTGCAAACAGGACAGTCCTGGGTTCAGTGTGCTTTTCATTTCCGCGCCCTTAGTACAGATTTTGTGATCAGAGTCGCAGGGGAAGGCACAAGGACGGGGAGGTTCTCTGGCTCACACCTGTCCTGGACTCCAAAAAGGCATGGAGAGAGCTAAAGATCATCTGACCTCCTGTCAGTCAGCCACAGTTACTGTTTGCCCAGGAGATAAGGCAGAGCAAAAACCCAAGTGAGAGAGTCCACCCTGGGAATGGAGGGGCTGACAGTGGGCAGGGTATCGGGGAAGGATGCCCTTAAGAACACTGTCGAAGCGCTGGGCGCAGTGGCGCACGCCTGTACTCCCAGCAGCTCGGGAGGCGGAGGCAGGAGGATCGCAAGTTTGAGACCAGAGGCAGTCTGTGTAATTTAGCGAGATCCTGTCTCAAAAAGTAAAAAAAAAAAAAAAAAAAAAAAAAAAAAAAAAAAAAAAAAGGGCTGAGGGTGCAGCTCAGTGGTCCAGCACTTGCAGAGTTTGCAAGCGCAAGGCCCTGGGTGCAACCCCTAGTACCGCAAAAAAAAAAAAAAAAAAAAGACCACTGTGGAGAAGAATGTATGAGCCATCATAAATGCAGCTCTTTTCGTAGATGTGGATCCTCATTTAAACACTGTCAGTTATTTAGAACTTCACACACAACCCTACCCTGTCTTCCAGCTCAAGCCCACGAAAGCTTGAAATTACAGTTTAGGACCCAGGGCACTCACCTTAGGTCTGTGTGAGGCTCCAATGTGAGACTCAGCAGGAAGAAGAGGGGAGGATGGGAAGGACAGGGAGGGAGCTTCTTTTTAATCCAGCTCTGACAGAGCCTCTGATGGTGTTTTAGTATTAACAATAACAGAGTAATAGCCACTGTTTACTGAGTGCTCAGCTGGGTGGTTTAATAGGTGATTTACAAGGTTCTCCCAGATATATGTCACACTTAGCCATTCTTTTTTTTTTTTTTTTTTTTTTTTTGTGGTACTGGGGGTTGAACCCAGGGCCTTGTGCCTGCATGCTCTGCAAGTGCTGGACCACTGAACTGCACCCTCAGGCCATTTTTTACTTTTTTGAGACAGGGTCTCCCTACATTACACAGACCACCTCTGGTCTCAAACTTGCGATCCTCCTGCCTCCGCCTCCCGAGCCGCTGGGATTACAGGTGTGTGCCACCACTCCCGGCTACTTAGCCATTCTTGGAATAAGAAATTAGACATTGATATTAAACAGCTAGCACCAGACCGCAGGTGACAGCCAGCCAGTGAAGCTGGGATTCCGATGTAGCTGTGGAGACCTGGTCTTCCCTGGGCGAGGGGCGAGGGACTGTGCCGTTCATCGGATTCCTGCTCTTGTCCTAAAGAAGAGCCAGGCCCAGGCATGTTTTTGAAACAAGAGACCAGATCCTACTCTTTACCTCTTAGGCCTGCTTTTTAAATCTTCCTTCCTTGAGTGCTCTGGGGACCTCACTCTGGCACCACTTCTACCAGATCTAATTCCAAAAGCACTCTTTTCTCCAAAGTTCCCCTCCCATTGTTCAAAAAGCAAATGATAAAGCAAATGAAAACAAATGATAAAGCTGCTTTTTGCTAAAGTGTGAAGGTCTAATAGCTTCTGATAATCTGTCCACAGGATCTCATTTTTCCTCAGTTTATTAAAAAAAAAAAAAAAAGAAAGCGGACCTTAATGTGGTTGGTGGCTTTGTGATCTTAAACACTTAAGGAAAAAAAAAAAAGCTATGTAGAGGAAGCTACACATATATAGGCCTGCAGCCATAGCCCTGTGGCATCCGATCCCGTCAGATCTCGGAAGCTAAGCAGGGTCGGGCCTGGTTAGTACCTGGATGGGAGACGACCTGGGAACACCAGAAGCTGTAGGCTTGGGAGAAGGACCTGGCAACCCCCTCCCAAAAATCAATCTGCCATTGAAAACCCTATGAACAGCAGAGAAGCACTGACAATAGTGTTTCCCCTGTTGCACAGAGGGTCGCTATGAGTCGGATACCGACTCGACAGCACCTAACAACAACAACAACACATGTATAGACTTGATTATGCATCCCCGCCTCTGCACCCCTAGCAGTGTCTGTGTTTTTCAGCAATGTTTTTGCCCCTCTACACTTGAACTTCAAGTGATTCTTCAAAGGTTTTGTTTCTTTTCTTTTCTTTTTTTTTTCTTTTTTTTTTGGGGGGGGGTACTGTCACTGGTGACAAAGCAGAGAGGTACAGCTCAGTGTGGCCACCTAGCCTGAGGGTTCCCCTGGTTGGGTCTTCCACTCAGGTTAAGCCAGGTCCTTGGCTTCTCACAGAAAAGAATTTTCAGAGGAGTCAGAAAGAAACAAAGTTACGGAGTTTAAATCCACATATTAGAATAGTTAGAACTGACAGAGAGAGAGGGCGCATCCAAGACCCAGACAGAGACTAAAGGAGAGAACAAAGGGCAGGAAGCCAAAATGAACATGGCGTACACAATTCCCTCCGGTTTTATTTAACGTAGGGCACGCCCCTGTGTGATGTCAGTTCTGGGTGCCTTCAGGGCACCTAGTATGACGTGGGTCTACAAAGGCCCCTGTCATTGGCTGGGGAGGTGCCAATAAGATCAAGAGAAGAATTTCCATTGTTTAGGTTTTTCTACTGGAGAAACTTCCCTTTAGCAAAATGAGATTATACATTGTATGTTGTTAGGTGCCGTCGAGTCGAGTCCGGCTCATAGCGACCCTCATAGGGTTTTCAATGGCTGACTGTTTCGGGATTGCCTTGGGAGTGGGTTGCCTCGTCCTTCTCCCATTTTGCAGTGCTGGGAATTGAACTCAGGACCTCAGAGACTGCAAAGCAGTGCTCTACCAACTGAGCTAAATCCCAGCCATGCATTGTACAGGTTTAAGAAAAAGAGTCCAAGGGAGTTGTCTGGGCATGTCTCAAAGAAATACAGCATTACAGAGGGGAAGGCAAAACTTAAAGGTTGCATACATTTTGACCCCAAGCATGGCTTCTTACTGTTTTAACATTTTCATTATTTAGAGTGTCTCTCAAAAATAATGTCTCCATGCAGGCCGTCCTCACAACAGTCTTCTTGGTAGTTGTGTCAAAGTTCTTGATTCTCAGCTGGTGAGATTCCAACCAGATCCTGGGGCGAAAGCGCTTTCCTTTTTCATGTTCTCCAAAGTTCCCTGTGTTCCGATCCTGCCTCAGTACTTGGGGGCTGAACTCAGGGCCTCGCGCATACTTTGCAAATGCTCTACCACTGAGCTGTACCCCCAGCCCCTGCTTTTTTACTTTGTATCCTGAGACAGGGTCTCATGAAGTTAACACAGGCTGCCTCTGGCCTCAAACTTGCAGTCCTTCTGCCTCCACCTCCTGAGTCACTGGGTGACAGAGTAAGCCACCGTACCCGATTTGCTCTTCAGAGTTTTACCCACAGAGGAAGTAAGGGACCCTGTGGGTTTATGGGCAGAGTGGGAGGAATGTGCAGGTGTGACTCTTCCTGGGGGATTGTTTACTACCAGTGAGAACTCTTAAAGTTGAGTTGTACTGAAGGTGCTGGTGTGATGTTTGCCCAAGGAAATGCAGGTGCAGCCAGGTTTCCTGTCCAAGGGAGAGCACAAGGCCATATTAGCCACCATCCTTACACCAAGTTGGGCCCACAGTGATGGCGCACGCGTGTAATCCCAGCTCTCAGGAGGCCGAGGGAGGAGGATCACCACAAGTTCAAGGCCAGCCTGGGCCACATAGTGAGTCTCAGGCCAGCCTCAGCTACAGAGTGAGACTCTGTCTCAAAACAAACAAACAAACAAACAAAGCAAAGCAAAGAGCTGGTAGCTCATAACTGCTGTCTATGAACAAATTTCTCCAATTTCATTGTATTTGTTTTTTTAGGCTCCAATTGACAATGGTTCGAAAATCACCAACTACCTTTTGGAATGGGATGAGGTAAGTGCATTTTCATTCATCTAAACACCATTTCAGAAATAAGATTGCTGAACGGATAACTTGCCATTCTTGTGTAACACACCTTCAACACTGAAAAAAGGAATGTAAGTCAAGAAAAATTTGCACTGATAGTTATTCACTGTAGAAAAGGAATATAGATTGAAGTAGTGTAATGAATTAGGCATTAATACATGTTTACCTGGATTATCTACAAGCAATACTACTGAAAGAAAAGATAGAATCTTATGTATTTTGAGTCTCTAATTCTTCACCAGTCATGAATTTGTATTAAAAATTGCTTAGCCATCTTGACTGCCTAGGTGGTTTTGATAAGGGCAAACCCTGGGGTTGGGAAGCATCATTTGCTTTTGTTGTTTTGTTTTGTTTTGTTTTGGGATGTGATGTGTGTATTCTGGCCCGTTGAGTGTTCTCTGTGGGAGAGTGGAGGAGTGCACAGGGGTCTCACTCTACCCATTCGTGAATCCTGCAGACTGAATGGTCTG
Source organism: Pedetes capensis (assembly GCA_007922755.1). Lineage (NCBI taxonomy): Eukaryota > Metazoa > Chordata > Mammalia > Rodentia > Pedetidae > Pedetes > Pedetes capensis. The sequence goes on along the minus strand of VMDO01025713.1, from coordinate 7,481 downwards.
TATTTATGTCTAGGTTACAGCCGCTCCCTGTCGCTCACATTACCGCCTGGGCTCCACCTCCTGGTATATCAGTATCCTGTCATCTGTGGAAAAACGATCTTCCACAAAACTGGTCCCTGGTGCCAAAAAGGTTGGGGGCCACTGGGTTAGACCATCCCATAATAGGCACCCTCTTTATTGTCCATCAGCAGAGGCCCTAGGTTGATGTCCATGGTGGAGTCTCCCTGTCCTCACAGCCAATCTTCCAACTGTTGACCCAGTGCACGTCTGTCCTTGCTACTGCTACAAACAGAATTGCAGGCAGGAAACGCTTGGTGCAGAGACCTTTTGCTTCTCAAAAGCAATTGTGGTTTCTGTTCCTGTGGATCTTAATTCTGTTTATTCATTTACTCTTGCTTGATCCCGCCTTTCTGTTGATGAGCAAATAGGCTAAGGATTTTAAGAATAGAAGATGTGGAAGTTGGAGAGGAATACAAGTTAGCTAGTGTTTGTCACACAAATTTGGGAAGATTGAAAAATTAAGAATGTAGGCTTAAGCAAAAAGTGGCTTGGCATGGACAAATTCTACCCAAATGTAAAATGAAAACTGAAGGAAATTCTTGTAATGAGATGTTGAGGTGAAGGAGGGGCCCTCCACTGTTTTCTACAGAAGCATATTTTCCCATCTGGGTCGTATGTGAACAGCTTGAGTTCTAAATTACCGAAGATAGTGATCTATTGTTATTAGGGTCTTTATGAATAGTTAGTCCGCACAGACCAGCGAAATCTCAGACTTAGGCAGCACACTTTACAGCTTAGGTGGATTTCATTTTAAAGTGGTTTGTTTGGAAAGTGATATGACCCCTATAGCCTTTATAGATTTTCTTGAAGAAGGTAAGAATGTTAGAGAGGAACTTAGCTGACTTGTGAGCACGTGGTAATGTCTTCTTTTCTTCCCTCCTTTGTAAGAATGAATGGGAGATTAGCGGAAGTCTGTTTTTATGTGGTGATTTGTTGTACTGACCTGATTTTTTTCTCATGTCTTGACATCATATGTCAAGCAAGAGTTTACCAGAATAGAGGAGGCTGTTTTCCTTTTAGAGGGCTGTGTATGTGTCCCTGCATCCTGTGTTGTTGCTGCTTCTCTACCTGGAACCATGACCGTAACTTCAGGAAGGTCAGAGAAGTTGACTGCTTGAGTGGGAAGCATCCAGGAAAGCCCAACACTGCAGGAAATGGCTGTCATGACTCAGTTTCCCGCCCTTCCTGTAGGCTCTGGATCGGAAGTGTCCTAGCATGCTGCAGGGGGGCGGGGCGGTGTGCGCCCCAGCCTCTGGTGTGAAGCAGCAGCCACCCTGCCCACTCTTTCTGGACTTGGAATCATAAAATGCTAACCGGTCGGTTTGGGCCCTTCCGCCTTTGCGCCTGCCCGGTCTCCTCCTTTCTCCTCCTCTCTCCCACCTTAATTCTCTGCCTTCCTTTTTCCCTCTTTTCCTTTCCTACCTTCAAATTCCTGGGGTGTTGGCTCTGCTGAGTTCTGCTGGGGACTCCAGGTTCCCTCTCACCTCCCCCCAGCCCATTGCCCACACAAGAATCGTTCAGTGTTGACAGCTTAATCCTCACCTTCCCCAAAAACTGCCACAGCCCAGACTCCATGAGGGGCTCCTTCGCGATGCAGTGCCCAGAGCACCCTGGTAGCAGAGGGTAACTGAAGGAACCCCAAGGTTAGGAGGTGGGGATTCTGATCCGAGTTTCTTGCGGGTCCTCAGTTTCCCATGTGTGCAGTGGTGAGTAGATTATCCCACCCTCACGCGTGCAGCGGCACTGTCTATGCTGTCGCAAAGCAGGCTGTTTGCGATCACCTTTTCTGCCCAGGTAATCTTTGGGAACTTTTCACGCCTGTCTGCCCTCCTCGTTTATTATTTCAGCATTTATAGAGCACACCCCCAGGGCCTCAGTGTGGTGTGCTGTGCTATGAGGTTATATGGGACAGCAGACATCAAGTCCTTGGTGGGTAGCTTAAAAAGCTAACGGATGCTTATCCTCTTAGGCTTTTGAACAGATACAAATAAAAAAATTGGGCCATATGCTTCTCACATTTCTCTCTCCAGTAGCTTCTTTGCTTTAATCTCACACTGCTCTCTTTGCCAATACCCCTAAGAAGATGGAGAAATGGTTCCCTTGGGTTTCCGGGTTCCCTTGGGTTTCCTGGCAGTGAGATGGCAGGCAGCAGTAGCTAGTTCATGCCTGCCTGTGCTCTCATCCCAGCAGTGAAGTTTGTGCACAGTCTGGCAGTCTGCGCTTCTAAGTTTGCACTTAAGTTGGGGATCAGTAGCCCCGCTGCATGTGGGCAGCTCATTCCAGTGGTTCCTGTGCTACTCAGGCCTTGGTTTCAAGGAAGGAAAGCACGCGTTCAGACAAGGTCAGCGTCCGCCCTGCAGGGTGTGTGAGCACACGAAGGCCAGGCTGCCCTCCAAAAGCTTCCGCTTGCAGTTTTCGCAGCCAGGTGCACCTGTGCCACCAATGCTTCCAGACGCTGCCCTGGTTGAACACAGGACTGGATCACAGGAAAGGGGTATTTCCTATGATCACCTCCCACTCCACCCACCCAAGAGCCAGAGCTCCCATCACCCACGACCTCTGTTGTCCAGCAGCTGCAGAAACAAACTTACGGTGCAGAAAGATTGTAGGGTGCATGGAGGAGCAAATCACTGCCTGAGAGGAAGATGGTTGTACTCAAAGGAGCCCCCTGCTCTGTCTCTGCACTGGTCTGAGAATCACAGCTTTAAGGTGAGGTTGCTCATCTGCGCACACACCACCATTCCTGTCTGGGGGGCCTCTATGGCTACAGGTTGTTTGTTTGTGTGTTTGTCTGTTTGTTTTGTGGTGCTGGGGGTTGAACCCAGGGCTTCGCGCTTGCATGCCCTACAGGTGCTGGACCACTGAGCTGCACCCCCAGCCCTTTTTTTTTTTTTTTTTTTTTTTTACTTTTTGAGATAGGGTCTCACTAAGTTACACAGACTGCCTCTGGTCTCAAACTTGCGCTCCTCCTGCCTCCACCTCCCAAGCCACTGGGATTAAAGCACGCGCTACCATGCCCGCCTGGCCCCAGGTTTTTATGACAGTATAGCAGCCCTGGTTAGGGTTCCAGGAACCTTTATTCTTTTCTTCAGTTTGTAATCACCATTCTAACAAGATGATTAGTATAAAGTTTTGAAAGCATTGGCGAAATAACAGCACAGAGCAATCTGCCCAGCTTTCAAGCCTCTCAGCAAAAGCGGGTCATGAATGAAAGCGCAGCGGCCTTTATATCTGGCAAAGTTGGCAAAGCTCGCTGCGTTGACCTTTTGGGAAGATCCACATGCTGATTTCCTAAGCACCAGGGCAGGTGAGACCCTAGTAAGGGACAGAAAACAGAAATAGGGTACAGTACAGGGAAAGCTGGTACACCCCCCTCACTCAAGCTCATTGTCATGAATTTCCCATCACTGTTGCATAGAATTCACTTGAAAGTTACGCATGGCAATTGTATAAAGGAGTTAGCTTCCTGTTTTTCTCCACTAATTGCTAACCAGAGAACCCCTTAATTTTAAAACCAATATGGAGTAACTGACTATAAAATGATAGTGAGCAACTAAAAATGGGACATTCAGGTGTCCCTGGATTTCGGTATCAGCTTCCATTTTCACATGCCATGGATCAGTTTTCATTACTTGAGAAGGGGCGGCCTTTCCCTGGCTAAGGATCACTGCCGTGGGGATCCCGATGAGTTTTAGTGCTCAGAGTCGTGGGCTTTGAGAGGTGGCTGTGGATTTTGGCAGATCTCTGGCCCCTGATTGCTCCCTCAGGAAGCTCTCCCTCAGGAGCAGAAAGGCATGTTCACTGCTCTGCTGTTCTGTTTGATTACTGGCTGACTGTTGGTCACCATCTACTTGACTATTGGTCACCATCACATTTTAATTTCTTCCGGATCACAGTGTGCCCGCACCCTCATGTTTGCATTGTAATCCGCAGGTGATCATCATTCTGGCAGAAAGCAGGGCTGAAACTCCCAAGGGTTTATTTGTGCTACGTTTTAAAGTATTGTGCCTAAGGCTGGCTGACTTTAGGAAAAAAAAAAAAATCTCTTGGAGAAAAGCTTAACTTCTAAAACACCAAACAGCAAAATAGTCCTTCCATGCTAGGTTTCTCAAGGCAGAGGTTCTTTGCCACAGGGACAGAGTTGGTGGGAGGGGAAGTGAGGAAGTACTGGGGCTCCCTGCCCTATGGGGGGTCCCAAGTGAATCACTTTGCTGACCCCTATCCCTGCCTTGGGCAACCCTTTCCAGCTAACGTGCCCCTTGTGTTGCTTCTTGCTTGACATACCAGCATCTAGTAGAGGTGGGAGATTTTCCTCTAGAAGGAGCCACCAAGGAGGTATTGAACGTATAAACACAACTAGAGTAGGGAAGGGCTTTTGGCCAAAAGACTTGGGAACCTTTGGATTGACTCTCTCATAAAAACCTCCCTAGTTAGTTTAAAGTTTCCTAAGTAGATGGTAGGGGCTAGGATTTAGCCGCTGGGAGTCAGTTGGTAGAGCGCCACTCTGCAGTCTCTGAGGTCCCTGGTTCGATTTCCAGCACCACAAAAAACAAGAGAAGGACGTGGCAATCCACTCCCAAGGCAATCCTGAAACAACCAGCCATTAAAAACCCTATGAGGGTGGCTTGAGTCAGAAACGACTCAATAGCACCTAACATCATCAACAAGTAGATGGTGGTCTGGGCTTTTCTTTGAAAACTTGAGAAAAGTAGCCTATTTCATGGTGAAATGGGAACTGTATTTTCCGTGGTAGAACAAAGTAAATTCTGTAAAGGAAGTGTTTGTGGAAACTTAGCTTGTAAGTTACACTCGCAGGTCCAGCTCTGATTTGTGTCACACAGAACACAAACCTGCACTGTTGCAGCTCATCACTCGGCAAACACTGGTCTCCTAAGATCATGCCGTGAATACGCGCAGGGATCCCTGGCAATGGTGTTTACCAGATATGGCACTCACCTAGAAAGGCCTGGGCTGGTGGACTGTACAGTCTTTAACTGGTCACGGTACCTCAGGCAAGCAATTTCATCTCTGAGCCTCAGTCTTTTCACTTGAAAAATCGTTCCCATTGTCACACAGGTAAGTTAAGATTGGATGAGGTAAAGAGCGACAGTAGCCTCGCTGTGGTGATTAGCACACGTTCTAGATGTGCGTCTGCAGACGTTAAGATCTGAGGGAGGAAAAGTCAGCAATTAGGATTGTGTGACAGGAATCCGACATTCTTCTGTCAGGAATTTAAGCAGGAGGCCTGAAGTTTGTGTTGCTGGTTTGAACTGTTAGCAGTTAAACAAAAGACTGTCGTTAGTGCCATGTATAGCTGTAAATACGCCCTTGACTTCCAGCTCTGACATATAAGGAATATGCGGGAGAACCTGAAAAATAGCTTTGTGGGAATGTGACTAGTGGAGTTCCCAAGAATCTTCCTCCCGTGTGACTCAGCCCAGAAAGGAAGTGGACATCTGCTTTCCTGGTGACTAATGAGGCAACACAGCTGTGTAACTAAGAATGAACTAACTACCACCGAAGTCAAGGGAAGCTTAATGTGAAGTGGCGAGAACAGAGAAGACCAGCAGCAGGTAGAGCCCATAAGCCCCTGGGGAACCATTAGCAGACCAAGACAGGCCACGCCCAGACGTTCTGCTGCAGAACCCTCCTGCAGTGGGTGGCCAGCCACAGATGGGAGCTTCTTAAACTTCTAGTCCAAGAGGATCCAGCCGAGCTCATCCAAAGAACGAGCTGGCCCAGATGAAGAATTTGGTAACTTATTTATCAGTCAGACTCCGGTGTGGCGTGGTGCTGAATAATCGGCGTCGACAGTCTCTCCTGGTGCTGCTCATCAAGAGTGAATTTGCACATGGCTCCTCTGGTTAGACGGCAGCCATCCTGGGAGTGAAGGGAAGCGGAGCGCCAGCAAGCAGAGCAGCTCACGCAGCCCCACCGAGTGGCTGGGGGAGCCTCCCCGAGAGCGGGCTTGACTCTCTGATGTGCCACACTGCCTTGGGTTGGCAGTGAATTGAATGCATGAAGAAAACCAGAAAGGCTGGTTTCCATTTCCCCAGCCAACACCAGCGCTTGGCTGGAATGTGCTAGGAAGGGGCCCCTCGTCCAAGCCTGTGGGGTCTGTGGTCATTCTCAGTGGCTGCATTTGCAGGGATTGAAGAGCAGGGTCCTGGCTTCATCGGGCCTTGTGCCCATTATAGACAGTCTGTCACCCAAGTGCCTTCAGCTGAAACAGTGACCTGGCAGAGTGGCTGCTGTGTGCCACACCACGGACCTTCCCTGCCACATCCAAGGGTGGCTTCAGAGAGGCGGTGAAACCGCTTCCCCCACCAGGGCTGTAGCTAAAGGAAGCCATACCAGCAAGTACTGAACCCAGAGCACCAGCCAGGTAAAAGGAGCTCCTTCTCTTCGAGACCTTAGCCCCAGACATGCCTCGCCTGAGTCAGAGTCTCTCTCTGCTTTTAGCCATTTGTCACAGGTGTGAGGATGGGCTTGTGGGTTTGGGCAGCTGCCTTCATGGGGAGCTTCTATCTGAGGTCAGATCACAAATACTTACCTTGGTCCCTGGTGTCCAATTTATCGCTCGATGTTGGTTGTGCCTTCTCGTGGCCAAATGGAGGTGGCCACCAGCCCACGTATCCCTCGGTTCATTTGTTAGTTGTAACAGGCACCTTGTTCTAAAGTCACCTCCCCTGATCCTCTCCTGCTCCTTCACTGGGACAGTCTCAAGACATGGAACGTGTCGAAGCAGTTCACCCCAGATGAACTTCAAAATTTGGAGAGTGATACAGGAAAATCATGGCAGCTTATGGAAATCAGAGGGCCAGATCATCATCTTTGCCTATGCCCGGTAGCCAAGCCTCACCCAATAACAGAACAACTAGTGTTCCGGGGATAAGATGCAGGCAGTGTTTATTTAGTAACAGCCGCCACAAGCCATGCCCCTCCCTTTTCCTACCTGTGAAAGGTCTTCTGTGCCCGCGTGCTCAGTAAAATAAAAGAGGCATCCCTGATGAGAGAGTGGGGTTTGGCATCAGGGACTTCTGGATCCACCCAGATGTGGAGCGTCCCCCCTCTATACACCCCACCTTAATGTACAGCTAACTGAACACATATACGCTCTTTCATTTCACAAGCCAGTATTTATCTTTGATGTTGCCTAGGGTTGGCCAGCGCGGGAACCATTTCTAAATATAGACTCGCATCAGACTAACTCTTACAGCCTGGCAGTCATTCAGCTGGCCGGTGCAACTTTATTTTTCATTTGATTTATCGTTGTGTTCCTGACAGGTTGAGCTATGCTGTTACAAGGAGTGCCCAGTCCAGCATCACTCTGCCCGTGTCTGGGTCCAGCCACCATGGGCCGCAAGCACATGACAACTGATAACCACATTCATGTCACTTATTTGTTGTTGTTGTTGTTA
>VMDO01025712.1:8703-27933 GCA_007922755.1 Pedetes capensis | reverse complement strand
AACATACAATCTACAGAAAAAAAACCTCATAACTCTACAACATAGATATGGTTGCATTTAACTATAATTTTCATACCAAATCTACTGATTTAATTGAACTTTTTACTTAACATTTGATAGTATTTACTACTCTTGACACTAAACTGTTATATAACACATATGCCTATAATTAACATCTACTTTTAAGTGTTTTAATGAATTTTAATTATTTTCTAATCATAATAGATCTTCACCCTTCCCACTCATTATATTTTTTAGGAAGAAAAATTTCCATTTCTCAAAGTGAAATTGCTTGAGAAATTTATCAAGGCTTTCCATACATAATATCAAACTGCCTTTGAGCAATACTATCCTATCTGTTTAGTTAACACTCTGTATCTTTTCTGTTCTATTTGGAAAGGATCACCTCTTTTCTTCCTTTGGATCTTTTCCTTACTGGCAGCTTCTCTTGTAAATTGTAGAATTGAATGTCACTACCCTGAAAATCTTTCACATGATTATCCGTGTATTATAGAGCCTTGTCATTTATTACACCAGGAAAAAATGGGTTTATTTCTATTTACTTTTATCTTAAGTATTTATTGTCATGATATTATATATTTAAAAGTATGAGGAACGTTTCCCTGGAATTGAGAGATTTACATTTATATTGCTAAATCCAAAATTGATTTAAGATACGAAATTTCACAAACTACACACATTTATTTATATCCACTTTTATTAAGCTGATATTGAAAATATTTCTGCCACGAAATAGCCTATCAATGTTATTGTCAATAGCTTAAAGTTACTACAGAAGAGTATTTTGGAAATGAGTATATAAAAATATTAAATCTCTTTTAACAATAGTTTAAATATATTCTTTAGATGCAATGTTTTTGTGTGTTTGTGTCACTTCTGAAAACACCTACTGTTGTCTGCAGTACTACAAAATTAACTTTGCATTGCAAACTAATAAAGAATGGGTCTCATAGTTCATTGAAAATAAAATTGTAAGCAAATCGTGGTGACCCATGCTTGTAATCACAGAGTCTTCGGAGGTGGAAGCAGGAAGACTGCAAATTCAAGGCCAGAGGTGGCCTGTGTAACTAATGGAGACTCTATCTTGAACAACAAAGTGAAAGAAAAAGGGAGGTGGGGCCCTGGGCATGCAGCTCAGTGGTAGTGCACTTGCAAGCATGTGTGAGAGGCTCTGGGTTCAAATTATAACAAGTACCATTATCAATGTTTTTAATATACTTTTCTAAAAATGCATTTCTATTTGTCCTTTTCATAATGAAGTGCTTATTACGTGTATATGCTATAATAACCAAGGATAGCATTCAAATGTGTAATGATAATTTCATATTTGAAATAAGAGTTTAACCTTATAAAAAAGTACAACTAGAGAGCTTCTAGAATATGATTGGATATTTCTGGTCTGGAGAAATAATGTGGAACTAGTGTTTCTATTTTAGTTCTAGTCATCCAGTGTTTAATTTGGAGGTGACTTTTTTCCAATTAAATCCAGTTATGTTGAATCTCTACCTTATAATTCTATTTGACTTCATCATTAAATTCTCCTTTAAGAGATACATGTTGCATGACAAATCCCATCATTCTTGAAGTCAGATGCATAATTCCTTTGGGCAAGAGGACTGTCTCATAAAAATAGAAGAATTTGATGAAATATATTCATATAAAAAGCTAGAAAACTGGGCAAGTTCATGAAGAAGGGGGCTTCCTCAATCATATCGAAAGATTTAGGGCTGATATTTATTTTTATTCCACAAAATGACACTTCATATCAAATATATCTATATATATAGACAATGATCATACCTATTTCTAGTACACATGTTTTTTTGTTCAGGGTGTTAGAAGATTTTTTTTATAAATATATTTTATTTTGCATACTATTCATGAAATCAATGTCTGGTTTGATGATATAAACATATAATTCTGCATTGTTAATCTATTTTTTTCATTTTTAAAAATGAGGCAATGAGTATAATTTTTACATTAAATTACTGAACAAATATTTGAATAGATAATTGAAAACTTAGTACCAAGATCTAGGAATAAAATGTTGAAGAGGATAGGCATTATTTTGAGTTCCATTGAGAACACATTCTGCTGAAACAGATTTAGTTAAATAAGAGAATTAAGTGGAAAAATGCCACCTTGCCAAATGCCTCAACTTATCAGGTTAAGGAGATTAGTAAATTTTCATTGAGCTTAAATTTGTATGCTACATAGGAGGTAACTAATGAAGAGTAAAAGAAATACAATGCAAGGGGAAGGCATAATAAGCATAAGGTTGCTTCTATAGAAGGCAACAGGTAAAGCTTTCTAGAAATATAAGACATCCTGAATAGCTATTGTTGTTAAGTGCCTTGAAGTCAGGCCCAACTCATACTCAACCTATGTACAATAGCACAAAACACTAACACTGTGCCATGCTCAGCACTATGTCAGTGCTTCTCTGCTATACATAGAGTTTTCTATGGCTGATTGTCTTAGAAGTGGGCTTCGAGGTCCTTCTCCTGTTTTTGTGGTGCTGGAGATTGATCAAACCCAGGTCCTCAAAGAGTACAGAGCAAGCACTCTGCCAACTGAGCTAAACTCCAGGCCCTCTCTATAGATAGAATAGTGAAAAGGGGCATGTGGTATGGTATAAGCAGATAGTTATAGAGGATGGCCCATCCATGGTTGCCATTTCTAGCCTATTAAATAGTTTTTACTTCATTTTAGGAGAAATTTCAAATAATAAAAGTGGTTAAGTGTGACTACAAAGAATTAGGGAAGCTATGTGATTAGATTTTTATTTAAAAATGATCATAACAATCATTATTTCTGTTTGTAGAATATAAATAGGAAATGTGATCAGGCAAATTGTCTAAAATTCTATTGCAGAAATCCAAATTTATAATGATAGTAACTTGAGTTATAGTGATAATTTATGCAAAAGGCTAGAGTGAATAGATTTGAAGTAAGTAGTTGAACTTCAAAACGAAAAAGACATATTTGGAGGAGTGGGTAAAATAGTACATATTTTGGAAAGACAGTAAAATTCTTCTCTTAAATTCTTTGTAGGTATTAAAGTTATTTGATAATATATACATCTCTGAAGAAGGGCAGGATGGGAAAAAGAGATTGTGAATTTAGTTAAAATAAGTTGAACAACTGGCAGCTTTGAGCTGTTGAAATGAGGATGTTAGCTGTGAATTAACATAATGATCTGAAATGGAAGAAAGAATCTAGGATAGTTGCCATGACATTTGGCACCAGCTACTCAGTTTTAGGTCAAACTTCACAGTCTAAAGGTACAGTCCTCCATGAGATGACACTCATTTTAATACCAGTTGTAAACTTATAGCTCCCCAGACCACCCTCACGTTTGAATAGCTGGTTACTAATTAGAGTGAATCTGCAACTTCTTAAGGGCCAATAATTTACTAGAAGAGTTCACAGAAAATAAGCAAAGTTCTAAATCTGTCATTGTAATTTTACTATAGCAAAACAACTAAAATGAGAATGGGCCAAAGAGACAAAAGACAAGGCCTGGAAAGATCCTAAATGTGAAGTTTTTGTTATTTTTTGCTCAATCAGTTAGGACATGTTAACATCCCAGCACAATGATATGAGACAATACAAAGAATACTGCCAAACAGTGTAGTTAACCCATTTCAAAATCCAGGTTTTATTGAGCTTCCATTATGAAGTTGTTATTTATTTAATTATTGTTTACTGGGCTCAAACTCCAGTCTTGGCTCCTCCCAGAGTTCAGACTGGTAACCCTTGGATCAAAGTTCTAATACCCTAAGCACCTGGTTGATCTTTGTGGCATGGTAAGCCCCTATCCTGAGTTCTCATAATCATAAATTAACCCCCGCTTTGAGATATCTTGCTAGCACAAACCATGAGGTGTGGTCAAAAGAGCCCATCATGCATAATAAATTCAGTCAAATTGCAATGAGGTCTTAGAGTCCACTTTTGCTAAAAAGGCACTGACTTTTCACTTGGCCCGCAAATGCCCAATGAGCAACTAAAATTGGACAAACGCATGGCATATTTGCCTTCATCCTTCCTTGTCCTTTGGCTGAGTGATTTTTTCTGTAGTCACCTTAAGATTCCAGGAACACGGGGTTCGATGGGTAAACCTCCTATGAGAAGAACTGAAGCTACCCCCAGTAGTAATGAGTTTCTTATCATGACAAACCCCTGACTACTTGGTCCTGAGATAATGATCAACCAAAACAAAGTTTAACTAAAACTGTTTAATTATGCAAACTCTTATCCCTTCTACAATTCAACCTTTATTTAAATCTGGGGTTCAAGTAAGTGCACCCCAAAATGAGGAAGAAGATACTTGTCCTTCTATCTTTCCAACGCAGATAGATTCTATATCAATAGATTTGTTGTTGTTGTTAGGTACCCTGGAGTCTGGTCCTACTCATAATGACTCTCATAGGGTTTTCAATGGCTGATTGTTTAGGGATTGCTTTGGAGTGGATTGCCATGTCCTTTTCCTGTTTTTGCAGCAATATGGATCAAACCAAGGGTGTCAGAGAGTGAAGAGCAGCACTCTACCAACTGAACTAAAACCCAGACAATCAATAGATTAGTATATAGAATATCAATAGATTCAATTCCTTTCTTGCTTCTCTCCATTACTTTTGTTTGCTATATTTGGGGTAAGTAGACAGGAATAAACTTATCTAAATTTTCTCAAGTTGAGTTTCATAAAGATTTTAGGACCTATAGTTGGAGAAAACTATAAAATTTAGATTAAAGAAGATGAACCAACAAGGAATAGAAATAAAGAGTATTTTTATAGAGGTCATGGGATCATAAAATGAGTCTTCTCAATTTCAAAGAGATCAGACAGGGAACTGTTGCTGAAAGGACTTGTAGAGGTGCCCTGAGAATCTTGCTTTTTAATTTATTGACTTGGGCATTATGATGACCTTCACAAAAGTTGTTTTTTGTAGCTTCACAGAGGCTGGAAACTCAATGACCATATTATTGATGTTGTTAGGTGCTGTTAAGTTGTATCTAACTCATAGCAACCCTATGCACAACAGGTAAAACACTATTGTCAGTGCTTCTCTGCATTTTCAATGTCAGATTGTTTTTTTGGGAGTGGGTTGCCACTTGCAAGCCTACAGCACCTGGTGCTCCCAGGCAGTCTCCCATCCAAGTGTTAACCAGGCCTGACCCTGCTTAGCTTCCGAGGTCTGACGGGATCAGATGCCACAGTGGTAGGGGTGCAGGCCCATGTCCAGATGGCTAAGTGGAATTCACCAGACATGGGCAACTAAGGTACCAATTGATGTGAAGGAAAAGGGAGAAGTTACCCCCATAGCTGGAGGAGAACAAAAAGTCTGACTTAGATTCTGTTGGTCTCAGTTGGTTTTATACAGAGAGATTTAAAGAAATTTAAAAGTTAACAGCAATACCCACCACAGTAACAACAACAAAAAGCTAGCAAAGAGGGAGAAGTTCATTTTAATAGAAAAGCTACATGTGAGTCCAAGAATTTGGAATGCAAAGAAAATAAGCACAAAAGGAAGAGTTTTACATTAGAAAAAAGATAAGGACAGAAGCACCATAACAAGCTTTTGTCCCAGCCTTGTATACGAAGAGATGACTCAATAACAATGACCCTGTAGGGTCTAGTGTGGAAATGAACATTAGACAAATGCACCCATAATTACCAATGAGAACAGTGTAAGGAAACAGTGTCTGGAGGTGGAAACAAACAAGCAAAAAGTCATCCTCTATAGAACCCTTAATGGGAGGTTGATAACTTAGATTGAAAATTCTAAGGGTGGGCCTTTCAGAGCTATGAGCAGGATGAAGAAAAGGAAGACTATCCTGGTGTAAAAGCCCTACTCAGGTGAGAAGAGTGAAAGGCTAGAGAGGGCCTAGAAATGAGGCAATTTAGGGTGCAAAAGAGAGAGCACAGCATAATTTACATACCTATCTCTTATAGATGGAACATTAAGGTGTCTTCATAAATGACTTGTTTTTTGGGGGGAGGGGTACTAGGGAGTTGAAGCAAGGAACTCAAGCACATTTTTTGCAAAAGTTTTACCACTGAGGAGTACCCCTAGCCCATGTATTACTTTATATTTTGAGACAAGTTCTCACTAAGTCACGCAGGTTGCCTATGGCCTCAAACTTGCCATCCTCCTGCCTCCATGACACCTTGTCTGGTGTGAAAAAGGATCACTTGTTGAAGATTTGGTTCCTACCTAACAAGTCCACTCAGTGAAAGGTGATGGGAGCATGTGTGCCCTGCACTGATGGATTTATAATTTGCAGGCATTATTGGGAGGGGCTGGGAGCTGGGACCTGGTTTAAGGAAGGAGGTCCCTGGAGTCAGGTCTTTGAAGATTGTATAGTTGCTTGCCCCTTCTTCTCATCCCCTCTCTTTCTTGTGGCCATGAGATGAACTGCTCTGCTGATCCCAGGCCCCCTCCACCATATTCAGCCTTACAGCAACAGAACCAGCTGATCAAGAACTTGAACTTCTGAAACCATGACCCAACATAAGTCTTCCGTCCTTTGAATTGTGTCAGTCAGGTATTTGTCACAACAATGAAAAGTCTAGCACACCATCTGTCCACAGTTTCTGTTGCTTCTACTTTCTTTCTTTTGCTCCAAGATTCTTTCTGCTAGTATTTCCTTCTGTTCAAAAAACTTTAACAGTCTTTAAGGGTAAATATTGGCTGGGATTTAGCTCAGTTGGTAGAGTGCTGCCGAGTCAGACCCAATTTGATGGTATCTAACAACAAGCCACCAGCCATACCAATGTCGCATCTGATCCCCTCATATCTCAGCAGCTAAGCAGGGTCCAACCTGGTTAGTACCTGGATGGGAGACTGCCTGGAAAAACCAGGTGCTGTAGGCTTTCAAGAAGGACCTGGCAACCCACTGCCAAAAGCCAATCCGCTATTGAAAACCCTATGAATAGAAGAGAAGCACAATAGTGTTTCCTCTGTTGTACATTCCCCTATAAATTGTTTCTCTCTGGCTGCTTCAAAATTTTTTCTTTCAAAAGTTTGTGCTATGTCTTGCAGTAGATTTGAATTTCATTCATTTTCTTGAATTTATAACTCTGAGGTTTTGTTTGTTTTATTTTCAAGCTATTATTTCTTCTAATATTCTTTTAATTTCATTCTCTTTCTACTCTTTCTCTGGATGCTGATGAAAAATGTCTTAGATATTTTGTGGCCCCATATTTCCAAGGTTTTGTTCTTTTAATTTTTCATTTTTTAAATTTTATGTTGTCTCTGTTGTTTGGGTGAGATTAAATGTAATGATCAAGTTCATTGATTTTATCCTGTCTTTTCTGCTCTATTATTGAATCAATTTAGCAAATTAAAAAAAAAGTCAGTTACTGTATTTTCTATAATTTCCATTTGGTGCTTTTTTATAACTTCTATTCCTTTGCTGCAATTTTCTTTAATTTGTCTCAAGAAAATGTGCAACTGGTTGTTGAAGCATTCTGTGATGTCAGATAATTCCAAATATCTGATTTACCACAGTGTTCATGTCAGTTGACCCTCTTCTCTTATTCAAAATACATCTTCTTTGGTTATTGATGGGACAAGTGACTTAAGTATATCCTAGACACTTTGTCTATTATGTTAGGAGGATCTAAGTCCTATTTGCCTGCAGTCTTACTACTGTGGAATCTGGTCCCATCAGATCTTGGAAGTTAAGCAGGGTTGGGCCTGGTAAGTACTTGGATGGGAGACTGCCTGGGAGCACCAAGTACTGTAGGTTTGGGAGGACTTGGAAACCCACTCCCAAAACACAATCAGCCATTGAAATCTCTATGAATGCAAGACAAGTACTAACAGTAGTGTTTCACCTGTTGTAGGTAGGGTCACTATGAGTCAGATACTGGATGGCACCTAACAACAACAACATCAAGTCCTATTTAAGTCTTTTTCAAAAGCAATCACTCTGTATAGGTTTAGGACTTGGGAGCTGACCTACTTTTGTAGTTCCAAAGACTGTAAGTTTCAGAGTCTTTGGTGGTCACAGTTTGGTCAGGTTTGTTTATATGATGCCATTTAGGCTTTTCTTAGTTCATGCCGGTTCTCTCTGTGGGAGTAAAGTAGTTTTTTTCCAGGCTAAACCACTCAGTGTTTTTTGGTGAGAAAAGAAAATCCCTGCCTAGGAAATGAAGGTGTCTTCCTCATTCAAGGTCTACTTATGATGAGATCCCCTTAACAAAGCTCTAACAGCTCTACACAGCTGCCTTAGGACCTTTATATAGGCAAGAAGATTCTCAGACCTAAAAAGACAAAGGGACTGTCAGGGCCAGACCACCAGCTTCGTCAGGATCACTGCTGTCAGTTCCTCCTGCCCACAGGGGCCGGGGAGCATCAGGGCTGTGAGAGCTTCTGTCTTCGGGCATTTGTGGTAGTCTTTCCTCTGCTTATGACAGATGGAGACAACTTTCTCAGTTGAGTTACTTGTCTGGATGGATCATTTCCCAGGCTCCCTCCTACCCACCCCAATGTCTTTTGACGAGGGGGAGGATGAAGTCTCAGGACTTCCCAGAGAAGACTGTTGTGGTATTGCTCACAAGTGGATCAGCCTTGTTATTAAAGTACCTCTGAGTCTTAGGTTTCCTGGAGAAATAGAATGCTTCCTCTGGCCTTGTACTGTTAAAAGGTCTCCTCAGACTCCGCTGATGTTTTGGGCAGGATTCTCATTTCTTCTTGGGAAGAGTAGACCTGCCTGGACCACATCTGTTTTCAGGTGGAGGGATGGGGAAACATGGGACAGGATTAGGGTTTCTAATTATGGGAGTTTCTAGTACTCCTTGTTGTTATATTACTCTAATCTTGGGACTCAAAAACAGTTAACTTCTTTCATATTAGCTTTCAAATATTTATATTGCTTACCTCTGGTATTATTTTGAGAGTTTATGATTGCACCCTGTTTTCTGCACCAAAAGTCACAAAGAGTTTAACTGTCTTGCTTATAAGATCGACCACCTTGATAAAAATTTTACTCATATTATCCGTGAATGGGATGGATTTAGCTCAGTGGGTAGAGTGCTGTGCTGCAGTCTCTGAGGTCCCGAGTTCAATTCCCAGCACCGCAAAAATGGGAGAAGGGCCTCGCAATCCACTCCCAAGGCAATCCCGAAACAGTCAGCCATTGAAAACCCTGTGAGGGTCGCTATGAGTCGGATACCGACTGGACGGCACCTAACAACAACAACAATCCGTGATTATTTCAAAGTTGTATATGACGGCTTCTTAATAAGCATACTCATTTTTCAGAAATAGATGAAAAATTGGTAATAGTGCCAACATAATACTTTTAGTATTTAAAGAAAATCATTTAAACTATGATTTAAAATCATATATATATATATTATTCAAATTTACACATGCCATAGTGGATATGAGTCAGTTTCATGATGCTATTAAGTTGAATAAATGAATTAATTAATTAGAAAATTTCTCCACTTTCAAACATGTGCTTGTCTCTTCTGTATAGGGGAATACAAAATTAATTAAATAGATAAAACCCTTCCCTTCATTGATCACTCTGTCTCTGTTTAAAGTAATACAATTATTAAATCTTCAGTTATATTTTAAGGTTATTTTAAAAAAATAGAACAATTCCATTGAGCTTATGAAAAAAAGATCTATTTGGATTCCACATTCTTCCCATTAACTGCCTCTTTATTAATCTCAACTTTAAATTTGCATTGCATATGCAGATATTATTTTTATCATAATTAAGCTTATTTTAAATTTCATGATTGGACTTCTCAAACAAAGGATTTCAGGATAATTTTCTACTAAATCTAGAAATAATGTGCTAATCAAATGAAGGATAGTTTGTGTCATCTGTATGCCTAAATACATGCTTGAAGAGACCTTATCAGGTGACTATTTTTTGTTTCTGTTTTAAGTTTTTGATAGTTATCCCAAATTCTCCTATATTTCACCCTCATATGAAGTTTTCTTGTTTCCCATTGGTGAAGCAGCAAGTGTGAGTTTGCCTCATAAGTGATGTCATTTATAGAGGAAAGATAAATAATTAGTAGTAGATGAATAATCAGGACACATTTAATTTTGCCATAGGGTAGTAACCTTATCATCAAAGATGTAAGTCTGACATTTTTAAATTAAAAAAATAATAAAAGTTGCAAGAAAGTTTATTTTGTATTGGCACACCTACTATCTGCTTCTTGAGTTATACTAAGTTTTAGCTACTGCCTTCTACACCATAATTTAACAGTGGGAACTCACTGTCTCCTAATGACACCATCCTTTGAGCAATACACTAATAGATCATAGGCTGATGATGTTCATTAATGATGAATCACACTAATATATCATTTTCTATGTCACACAGGTGTTTTATCAGATTAATTTCATCGGTGCAATGATCTGTGATGATGATGCATTGCTTAAGCATAATGCAATTCAAAAAGAAATGAAATTTAGAATGAAACCTGTATTCAGCAGCTTTGAAGCTCTATTGAAAAACTTTGTAGAAACAACACCTATGAATGAAATATGCATTCAAATGTTAAATATACATTCTAGTATTTAAAAAGGACAGAACAAAGCAGCTCATATTTCCACTTGTAAATTATTTTTAAAAAACCCAACATATTTAAATACCAAAACCACAACTTTTGACTTTATGACAAGTATATTCTACCTAGGTCTGAAAGCATCAAACTTGTATCACATAGCTTTTCCATAAAATAAAACACTTTGACTTTGTCTTCTTCTGTATCTAAGCAAAAGTGCTAAATTTAGTCATTGTTTTTTTTGTTATTTACTAATAGATTTGAAGAACATATACGCCTTGTGCTTTATATATCGAAGAAAGATATTTTACAGAATTTATTTACATCAATGTAAAGAAATATTTTAAAGTTTTGAAAACATCATTAGGAGAGAATTTCAATTAGACTTCTCATGGAAAAGCATTAACTATATTTTTATTATTTCATTTTTATTTTTAATTATAAAGTCAAATCTCAATTGGTATCCTATTAAATTACTTTGATAGGAATATTAGCTACATGATATTGAAGATATCTTAAGGATACATCTAATCATGCATTTTAGAATTTTCTTTTACAAAACAACAGTCTCACTTTTTTTCAAATTGATACTCACTGCTTAGAGTGTCATGTAAACGTATTCTTTTTAAAAATAATTCCTGAACTAAGTTTGAATCCTTTGTTATTCACCATAATGTTCCACACTGATCTAGATCCCAAGCCTGACATGAATTATTTCTTTAATTTCAATTTATAATAAGTGTTTTCTGATTGCCATATTTGTATTTAACATAGAAGACTCCTGCATACTTAAATCACCAAGTGAATTTACTGATTTAGGACACATTTTGTGTTCTGATGGAGACATACAGATTATGCTATCCTTTCCTCATGGGCACTTGATCTCACTCAGAAGGGATCTAAATTGATAACAAATTCAGCATTCTGTGAAGGCAATGTTGTCCTATCTATTTCTTATTCTCAGATATTTATTACCAGACAAGTGCATCTAATATTTTATACTTTCATTACAGTGATTATCTTCCCTGTATAATAAAAACTCTGACAGTAATCTGACAGGAATAAGGACAAGTTAAATCTCTGACATTCTACTCATGGCCAGGATAGTAAACTGAAGTAATACATCATCCTGGAGGGACTAGAAGAAATTAGTACCTCATTCAGATACTTAAAGTGGTGACTCCATCATATCTTTTTTGGTGTGAGTTAGAAAAGGCCAACTAGATTATGGAAGATGGTGATAAACTACAACAAATTTAACCAAACGAGAATCTCAATCATGGTCACTATGCTAGATGTGTTATATTTTCTGGAGCGAAGCAATTTAGCCTCTAATACATGGTATACAACTTTTGATCTGGAGAATTCATTCTTCTCAAGCATCAACAGTAACGAGAATCAGAAGCAATACATGTACTGCTGCTACAATATTGTCTCACTCAGATATAGTACTAAAGGATTGTGTTAGAAGAACATTCTTCCAGAGAAGACAAGTAATGCATATAACCTTAGTCTTTTTTATTTTTTATATAGAGAAAAGTAGAGAAGTATCTTTCTGTTTAGGTATAGGTGGACTCCTTGATATAAGCAATTGGCTTATTATACTATTCATTGACACAGAAAGAACAAGTTTTCTAGGGCATATCCAGTTGATTTCCAAAGTGATTAAACTAATTTACAGTCACAACAGCAGTGTAAAAGGGTTCCTTTTTCTCCACATCCTTGCCAGCATTTGTTATTATTTGTTTTCTTGATCTTGGCCATTCTTACTGGAGTGAGATGGAATCTCAGTCTTGTACTGATTTTCATTTCCCTAATGACTAGGGGGACTGAGCATTTTTTCATGTGTTTCTTGGACCTTCAAAATTCTTTATTTGAGAACTGTCTGTTCATATCCTTTGACCACTTATGTTGTTGTTGTTGTTAGGTGCCATCAAGTCGGTATCCGACTCATATCGACCCTCATAGGGTTTTCAATGGCAGACAGTTTCGGGATTGCCTTGGGAGTGGATTGCCAGGTCCTTATCCCATGTGACCACTTCTGTAGTGGGTTATTTTTCTCTAAGAATATGTTTTCTTAATTTTTTAATATATTTTATAAATCATTCCTCTGTCAGATGTGTAGGATACAAAGATTTTCTCCCAGGCAATGGGCTTTCCCATAACTCTGTTGATTGTTCCCTTTGCTGTACAGAGCTTTATAGCTTCATTTCATCCCATTTGTCAATTCTTCACACAGTTAGTTTCCTGGGCAATTGGAATCTAGTTAAGAAAATGCTTTCCTATGCCTATGTTTTGGAGCGTGTTTCCTATCTTTTCTTCTGTTAGCTTGAAGGTTTCTCATCTTATGTTGAGGTCTCTTATCCATTTCAAATCGACTCTCCTGCAAATTGAGAAATACAGGTCTATTTTCTGTTTTCTCAGAATCATTTGAGGAAGAGGCTATCTTCTTTATTGAACATCTGTAGCCCTTTAGTTAGAAAAATCAGGTGGCTATTGTTATGTAGGTACATGTCTAGATCATCAATTCTGTTCCATTGGTCCTCAAGCTTATTTTTGTGCCAATAAAAAGCTGTTTTGACACTGTAGCCATGTATTATAGTTTGAAGGCAGGTATTGTGATCCCACATCCACTGTTTTTGCAGCTTAAGATTGTTTTGGCTATATGAAGTCTTCTGTATATCCATATGAATTTTAGTATTTTTTTCTATTTTTGAAAAATTTGTCATTGGAATTTTAATGGGGATTGCATTAAATCTATAAATTTCTTTTGGTAATATAACTATTTTTACAATACTTATGTTCCCAGTCCATGAGCTTGGAAGGCTTTTACATCTTCTAGTATTCTTTGAAATATCTTTCTCCAATGTTTGGGAGTTTTACTTGTAGAAATCTTCAGGGTCTTTGGTCAGGGTCTTAAATGTTTAAATTTTTGCTAGGACATTGTGAATGGGCTTTTAACTATCTGCCATCTTAATCAGAACTGAATTAAGTGTTTAAAGCAAAGAAACAAGAAGTTTAAGGTGGATCTTAAATACACAAATATATAATCATCCTCAACAGAAAATTAAGTAAATATTAAAAGAACGAAGAAATATTATTTTGAAATATCAGGTTATTATCAGTGTTAAATTACTACAGTATACTAAGAAAGAAATTTGTGCTTTGTTTCTATTTCCTGGGGCAAAGAATAATATAATATGTGTGAATTTTTCTGAATGATAGAAGCTTATTTGTTAGGCTAGGAGATGACTCATGATGGGCCCCTAAATAGTTCTAGGATGGGGATTTATGTCCAGAAGAACTGAACTTTTTTCAGGGAGAATTGAGATTTTTCAGCTGCTTGTCTTTATGGTAAGGGTATGATAAGCACAGGGTTTGGATAGGAAGTTAATCACAGGGCCAGTTGGTTTTAAATTTTAACTTGTACATAGAATAATGAGTTTCATTATCAGATTTTCATACAATTGCATCCTGTTCTTGCACTTATTCTTTTTTCTCTTTACTCCCAAATGTTTTCTCCCTCTGTCTCCCATTAGTCCTCTCTTCCCTTTAGGTAAGTATCCTTGTGTTTTCCAATCTTAGGTAAAATTGTGTGTGTGTGTGTGTGTGTGTGTGTGTGTGTGTGTGTGTGTGTATGTAGTTTTGTCCTTTCAGGTAGATCTAGCTTCTGCATTTGAGTGAAAACCTGCAGTGTTTCTCTTTTTGAATCTGGATTCTCTCAGTTAAAATGATGATTTCCAGATCTACCCATTTTCCTGCAAATGACATAATTCTTTGTGGCTGAATAATATTTCATTGTGTATGTGTGTGGATAGTTAGTACATAAAATTTTTAATCCATTCATCTATTGATGGACATCTAGCTCATTCCATATCCTTGCAATTGTGAAGAGTGTTGCAATTAACACTGCAAAACAGATGTCTCTGTTGTATGAGACTAAGATTCCTTTGGGCATATACCCAGGAGTGGTATAGATAGAGCATATGGTAGTTCTATTTTTAGTTTTCTGAGGAATCTCCATACTGATTTCCATAATGGCTGTACTAGTTCATAATTCTTCAGGCAGTGTAAAAGGATTTCTTTCCTCACAGCCTTGCCAGCATTTGCTGTTATTTGTCTTGTTGATTCTAGCCATTCTGAATGGTGGGAGATGGAATCTCAGTGTAGTTTTGATTTGATGGCTAATAACAAACACCTTTTCAATTGTTTATAGAAGGCAAATGATTTAATAAGTCATCCCAACAAATAAAACTCTGGAACTGAAATTCAATGTTGTTGTTAGGTGATATTGAGTCAGGTCCCCCACATAGCAATCTTAGGTACAACAGAATAAAACATCCCTGCTGAATCTGTGCCAGGCACACAATTTTATTTATGCTTAAGAACACTTTGGGAGACAATGTGTCAATCCATCTAGTTGAGGGCTTTCCTTTTTTCCCTTGACCTGTCATTCTCCCAAATATGACTTCCTTCTCTGGGGATTGTCTTTCCTGACTACATGTCCAGAATACATAAGATCTAGTGTAGCTATCCTTGCTTTCAAGGAGTACTGTGGTTGCACTTATTCTAAGACAAATCTGTTGGCAGTTTCTGCAGTTCATGATATATTTCATGTTCATCTCTAGCACAATAATTCAAAAGCATCAACTCTTCTCATGTTTCCCTTATTTAAAGTCCAGCTTTCACAACCATATGATGCAGCTGAATGTACTGTGGCATGAGTCAGGCACATGTTTGTTTTCAATATGACATCTTTATTTTTCAATATTTTAAAGAGGTCTTTTGCAATAGTTTTTCCCAATGCAATGTGTCTTTTGATTTCTTGACTGCTGTTTCCATGGGTGATGATTGCAGAATGAAGTAAAGCAAAATCTTGGACAACCTCAATTTTTTTTTTTCATTTATCATGAAGTTGCTTACTGTCCCAGTTGTAAGAATTTGTGTTTTGCTGATATTGAGGTGCAATCCATACTGAAGGCTGTGTTCTTTGGTCTACATCAGTAAATATTTCAAGTGCTCTTCACTTTCAATAAGCAGACTTATGCCAGCTGCATAATGCAGTTTATTCATGAGTCTTCTTCTGATCATGATGCTGCATTCTTCTTAATAAAGCCCAGATTCTTATATTATTTGCTCGGCATAGAGATTGAAGAGGTACTGTGAAAGGAAACAACCCTGAAGCACACCTTTCTTGGCTTTGAACAAAGCAGTGTTTCCTTACTCTGTTCGAATTGCCTCCTGGTTGATATTCAGATTCTGCAGGAACACAATTAAGTGCTCTGGTATTCCAATTCTTTGCAATGTTATCCATAATTTGTTATGATCCACAGAGTCAATTGCCTTGTATAGTTGATAAAACATTGACAACTTTTTGCTATTCTCTGCTTTTGGCTAATATCCATCTGACATCAGCATTGATGTCCCTTGTTCCATGCCCTCTTCTAAATCTGGCTTAATTTTCTGGCAGTTGCCTGTGTATATACTAGTGCAGTCACTTTTGAATGATATTTACAAAATTTTGCTTATGTGTGATATTAATGATATTGTTTGATAATTTATACATTTAATTGAATTTCCCTTCTTGGAAACATGTGAAAATATAGATCTCTTCCAGTCTGTTGGCCATGTAGCTGTTTTCCAAGTCTCTTGCCACAAACAATATAGCACCTCCAATTCTCCATCTCTGTGTTGAAACATCTCTATTGGCATTCCATCAATTTCTAGAGTTATGTGTTTTTGCCAATTCCTTCAAGGAACCTTCCATTATTTCCATTAGTATTACTGGTTCATGATCATATGCAACCTCTTGGAAAAGATGGTCATCCATCAATTCTTTTTCATAGAATGACTGTGTATTCCTTCCATCTTCTTTTGATGTTTCTTATGTCATTTAATATTTCCTTGTACAATACTTCACTATTGCCATTTAAAGCTTGTTTTTTTCTTCAATTCCTTAAGCTTGAGAAAAAGAGAACATGTTCTTCTCTATTGGTTTTCTATCTCCAGCTCCTTTTATATGTCATTATAATATTTGATTTTGTCCTCACAAGCTGCCCTTTGAAATTTTCTGTCTAATTCCTTATCTTCATCTTGTCTTTCTTTTACTTTAACTGATTATTGTCCAAGAGCAAGTTTTAGCATCACTTTTGACATGTTATTTGGTCTTTTCTTTTTTTCCTGTCATTTTAATAACTTTTTGCTTTCCTCATGAATGATGTCTTTGATGTCATGCCGCAACTCATCCGGTCTTCTATCATTGGTGTCTAATGCATTAAATTTGTTCTTGAGATGATTTCTGAACTCAGGTGGGATATACTTATGGTCATTAGCTCTAGTACACTTGATCTAATTTTCTTCATTTGCATTTTGAACCTTGTGTGAGAAATTGATGGTCTGATTCACAAATCATCACCTGGTCTTGTTCTGACATTTGCTATTGAGATTTTCCATCATCTCTTTCTACAAATGTAGTCAATTTGGTTTCTGTATGTCCATTTTTTGAATCCCTTGTGTATAATTGATATTTATGTTGATATAAAATATATTTTCAATGAAATGTCATTGGTTTAACAAAAATCTATCATGCAATCCTCAGCATTGTTTCTGTCACCAAGACCACTAGTGCCTCTTTTTCTTTGTTTCCAACTTTTGCATTCAAATCACCACTAATTCTCAGTACATCCTGCTTGCATGTTTGTTCTATTTCATATTACAGGAGCTGATTAAAATCTTTCCTATCCACATTTATGGTCTTAGTGGTGGGTATGCAAATTTTAATAATAGTCATGTTAACTGGTTTTCCTTGTAGGCATGTTGATAAAATGCTATCACTGACAGCATTGTACTTCAAGACAGATCTTGAGATGTATATTTTGATGAGGAATGCAACCTAATTTCTCTTTGTAATGCTCAGCATACTAGACCATATTATATGATTCAAAATGGCCCATGTCAGTCCTTTTCAGCTCATTGGTGCCTAGAATGTTGGCGTTTAGGTGCTCAAAGTAGCACTGACAATAGTGCAAGCCATGGCACAGTGTCAAGGAGTATTTCAAGCTCAATGTAGCTTCCTGGTTTTTGAACACATTGATGTACCACTACAATAAATGGGAATTCTGCATTCTAAACCATCTATTTCTTGGTCGATATGTATTTTTTGTAATAAAATAATAATCCTAATTATATTGCTTTCCTTTTTTCTGTGAATGATTCTAACAAATCACCAAACCTAAAGAGGGTTGTGGATAACCTTGTATTTACAGCCAGTAAGAACTCATGAAGTTTAGTGTCAGAATTGAATTGTATTTTTGCATCCTTGATGGATTTTGAAATGGAATAATTATATGCATACTCACACATTGGTTGTGGTTGTACAACTTGGTAAGCAATATAGCTGGAAATTTGGCACCATCTGCCAAGTAAATATCCATTATATTTAACCATTTAATTTTTGAAATTTAGTTTATAGTTACAAATCTATTCACAGAATTGTAAAGTAAGTTCATTTACAATTAGGTTTTAGGAACAATCTAAATAGTGATCAATAAAGTATGGTCAAATAGCAGTAGAATGTTATAGTGACATAACATTAATCTGACAAGAACTAAGTAGTTCAAATCCTAATGTACATTAACAGGTGAAAAAGGGTAGCATGAGAAAATATAATATATATTAAAATTGATATGCATATTACTTGCATATATACAGTATCTGAAAAAACATACATTATCTTAACAATAAGGAATACCTCTTAGGAGGTGATTTAGTTCATAGTGGAAAGAATGCTTATTTGTACTATGTATGCTTTCATTTATGTATACTGTTCAATTATTTTTGTGTTTTTAGATAAACTACCTGGAAGAGATGCTTATGAAAGTAATAAATTACTCACAAATATGCTAAAATCACACATTGTGCAAATAATAAAAATAACATGTACATTTTAAAATAATTATTTAAGTGGCATATATATCTCATTTGGCATAGCAAAGAGAATGATGCATATTCAGACAAAAATATTGGTTGAGTAAATATGGAATTAAAATTTATTGTAGTCTGCTAATTCAGTCAAAATAGCCAATAATCCTGAGACAGAAATTACTACTGATTCAATGCAATTGGCTTTAAAAAAGTAACCAGGCAACCTTAAAACTACTAGAAGGTAACAGATAGGGAATAGCCCAACACGTAGGCATAGGCAAGTAATTCCTCAACAAGACTCCAATTGCCCAGGAAACTGCACCAAAAATCAACAAATGAGATTATGCAAAACTGAAAAACTTCTGTAGAGAAAAGGAAACAATCAAGAGAGTAAAAGAAGAACTCATAGAATGGGAGAAAATCTTTGCATTCTGTGCATCTGACAGAGGACTAATTTCTAGAATATACAAAGAACATAAGACATCAAACACTGGGCCGGGCGTGGTGGCGCACGCCTGTAATCCCAGCGGCTCAGGAGGCGGAGGTGGGAGGATCGCAAGTTCGAGACCAGAGGTAGTCTGCGTAATTTAGCGAGACCCTGTCTCAAAAAGTAAAAAAAAAAAAAAAAAAAAAATGGGCTGAGGTGCAGCCCAGTGGTCCAGCACTTGCAGAACATGCAGGCGTGAGGCCCTGGGTTCAACCCCCAGTACCACAAAAAAAAAAAAAAAGAAAGACATTAAACA
>VMDO01025711.1:0-27821 GCA_007922755.1 Pedetes capensis | reverse complement strand
AAGTTAGCAAGATGAGTTCATTCCATTAGACCTTGGTGCCCTCCTGACTTGACCGATAAGAGTGCTCCTTTCAAAAATCCTACTCAAAGGTCAGATAACATTAAAGGGGGGGGAGGGAAGATAAGAATGAGGTCAATATAAATGGACGAGAAATCGCGTGTAATTGTTCTAACAAGATAGAAACAAAGACCACTAAAGGAAAAGTTTCTATCTTAAACAGAAATGGAACCCAAGGACATATAGAAAAATACTAAATAGTAAAAGATAGAGAAGACTTGGATGGGAAACTTAGATGGGAAGGGGGGAGGGGGGAAACATAGAGGAGGGTAAGGGGTAACCTATATGAATAATGCTTATCAAATTGCATATATGAAAATTGTCACAATGAAAAGCATGTCAAAATGAATCACATTATGATGTACATTAAAAATTTCTAAAAAAAAAAAAAAGAGTGCTCCTTTCTTCTGGTATAGGGAGGGCACACCTTACCTGCAGGTCCTATGACCTGCTGCAGGGGAGAAGAGAAAGCCTAGAGTATCTCTTTTGTACCAGCTATTTCTTTAATTATTTCAAGTCTAAATATTCAATCAGGAGAAGGATGTGGCAATCTACTCCTGAGGCAATCCTGGAACAATCAGCCATTGAAAACTCTATGAGGGTCACTATGAGTCGGACACAACTGGAAGGACCAGACAACAAATATTCAATATACTAAGGCACCATATTTTGGGGTATCGTGCTCTAAATTCCATTGGTAACATCACAAAGCGTGAATAATATGGATATACATTAGTTTATCAAAGCTGAATGTGAGAGAACAGGGAGGATACTTTAAAATTTGAAGAAAAAAATCAGTATCAAAATGTCAAGTGGATGTAATACTTTACAAAATGCGCTACAGTTTTCTGGAAACTGCTGTCTCAGTAAAGTGGTAGGAGTTGAAAATAAAGTAGTTTCATAGACAAATCAACAGAAATGCCTGGTTCACAAAGATCTGCTTCCTTATTCAAGAAAGTAGGAGAGTTTGGAAACCTTTTGTAACTTTGGAGGATGGTATCCATAAGGACAACTTTGACTTTGCAACTACCTCTTGTGATCTCTTTCTAAGCTGAGAGACTTAGTCAAACCAGAGGGCACACTTCCGTGGAAGATGAAATTTAGGAAGGAACTTAGAGGGGACCCATCCCAATTCTTCTATTTCATACATGTGAAAACTGAAGTTGGAAGACAAGTGACTCACCCAAAATCACACAATTGATTAGTGTTAGTTAGCAAGACTACTATAACTAAGAAGTTTGCCCCAGTTTTCCCAGGATTGAGGCATTTTCCTGGAGGCAGGACTTTCAGTTTTAAATCTGATAATGTACATCAAAATGCATATATGTAAATGCCACAAAGAAAAGCATGTCAGAATGAATCCCATTAAGGTGTACATTAAAAATGTCCAATAAAAAAAATCTGAGAATGTCTGGAGGAAACCTGGAGCATGGTGGTTCTAATTATGGCAGAGTAGAACTCCATTTTAAAATGTTTTTTTTAAGGGTGTACATTAAGACATCTTGTTTCCATTCTTTTCCCCCCTTTTATTGATAATTTTAGTGTACAACTTAATGGGTCTCATTATGACACGTCCATACATGTATGTCATTGTGCATTGCCCACATTCACCTCCCCCATTACTCTCTCATGCTGATCTTTCTGATGAATTTTTTTCTGTATCACATTCATTCTGCTCAGAATACTCCAGAGACAATGATCTGTTACAAATATTTGAGAATACAGAGCACTTGAAGTTTTGGCTTCTTGTATCAGAATAGAAACAAAATTTCTCAATTAGAGTTCTATAGGCAAATCATATTGCCACCACCAATCAGAGAACTTTCTTTTACTGAGAATAAACTAAATAGAATTTCACCCAATCCCCTAGATCTAAGTGGATGTAATGATGGAAGAAATGAATCTTCCCTCACTGCTTGGTCATTTACATCTCCACCCATTGGCATGCACAGTTAAACAGCTTCATAGACAGCATCAACAAAACTAGAGGACTCCATCAGCTGAAATTTACATTTCTAAATATCACAACTTTTGATTTTATCTAAAAATATCTTACTGATTTACATTGCTGTAATTGATAGTAAGTCTTATCTTGAATGGATATAGTTATCACAGGCACACAGGGATAGCTCCCTTTAGTTATAAAACATCAGAAAGTTTAATGTTTCATTAAAGATGACTAGTATATGCAAAACTTCTAGTATTTTCTAATACCAAAAGTGTGAACAAGATATTGATTTCTATTAAGAGTTGATGGGGTGGTTCCCTCAAGTTGACTGAGAGAATATTAGCTCTGGTAGCTTTTCAAGTAGAACCGTTCTCAAGGGTTAAACTGGTAGCCATTAAGCCTTACCTTGGAGGGTGGTTGAGTAAACTTTTACAGTATGTTTCATCAGAGTTCAAAGCACAGCATGAAGTGTCATTTCTGAGTCAGGGAAATCATTGGTTTAAGTAACAAATATTCTGAAGCTCACCAAATAACCACTAGCAAGGATGTGGCACATAGGATGTAGCAGGTACCTTGCAAGTTTTGGTCACATTCAGGCAGGTTAGTTAAGGAGTGTTATTTGCAAGATAAGTAATCATTCCAAATGATATTAGTGTTTCACCAGTTAGAGACACCAATAATTTGGCTCTGGATTTAGATCTTTCCTTTATTCATTCTAAGGGCCCTTCCAGAGATTCCCCTGTGATGTCTCTGGCAACTCATAGCTTAAAATTAATCATGTTCTTCCTCACAACATTGTTCTATGCAGTACTGAGGAGCTGAACCTGGGCCTCAGGCATGCTTTTTCTTCAAGCACTGAACCCCTGAGCCATACCCCCAGCCCAAACATTCTCATATTAACTTGATTTTGACAAAGAGGAACTCGGATTTAGAAAAACAATTTTGTCGTGGGTCATTGTGGCACATGCTCGTAATCCCATCAAGTCTGGAGGCAGAGGGCAGAGGATCCAGTGTTCGAGGCCAGAGCTAGCCTTCATAACTTAACAAGACCCTAACTCAAAACAACAACAACAAAATTAATGGGCTGGGGGTGCAGCCCAGTGGTAGAGCACTTGCAAAGTATGTGTGAGGCAATGAATTCAAGTAATCAAGTACCACAAAGAAGAAAAAGAAAAAGAATTTGGTGAATCCCTCCTCCCATTCTTTCACCTAACCTATAGTCATTAGACCCTACTGTATGCCAACCTAGATTACTTATCAGTGGAATGATTTCTGTGATAGTGTATGGACAGTGTATATCATTTAGCATCAAATGTTTTCTTCCAATATGGCTTATCTACATGCATGTGACCAAACATAAGAAATACTTTAAAGCAAATTTGGGATATCATGATGAAGTGACCTGAACAGGGACATCTTTAGGCGCAACTTCACAAGCAATGTGGAGAAGATGTGTTTGATCAGGCAACTATGGAAAACTGAGCTGAAATGAAAGCAAGTGAGGGGCCAACACTAAGTCTCCCAGCAATTTTAGTCATTTCAACTTTTCTCCCATATTCTCCAGGAAGACTGTTTTTCATCCCAGTGACCTTGACTGATAGTTGCTCCAGTTTTCTTATTCCCATGTTTGAGATGAAGACTAACATGCTGAATGCCTGAGTGTACCTAATAAAGTCCCTATTGATGTAGAATATAGGGCAGAAGAATGATATCCTGCCTTTTCTACATCATAGCCCTGTTCACAAAACCCAGGCCCGTAACAGCCCTTTAAACAATGGTCCTGTCTTGTTTCCATTTATTCAAGGTGTGATTCAGAGTGATGGTTTCACCAGCTATTCCTCAGCAAGTATTCATGTGGTTTGGATTTGAGGAGCACATGGATTGCCCAGCACTGTCCCTGTTGAACATCAAACGTCAGCCTCACTTTGACAGACCATTTTTCTAATTGGTCAAGGTCACTTCAGATTCTGCTCTTGCCTCACAAAGAATTTTCAGCTTTTATTTCCTCCCACCCTCTAGTCCCATTTCCCCGTGTTGTGTCTTCTGTAAATTTAGTTGGAATTTTCTTATTTCTTTCATTCCATACTTTAACAGGAAAAAATTAAAAGCTGTGTGGTCTGTGGGGTATGTTGTTCCAGGTTCTTCCTAAAGCATACATAGCTCAGTGCCCCTGCAATAAGGCTCATGCCATAGCATGATCCAGGCCTGATATCCCTGACTCATTAATGGAAATGCCTTACAGATCCACAAAGCTTTAGCGAAGTCCAGATGTGTCCTACATTGATTGCTCCTCTGCAACTCTGCAACTCTGTCACAGAAGTAAATTGAATTGGTTTAACATAAGTTGCTCATCATAAAGACAGTGCCTTGGAATCCTTTACCAAATAGCTTGCTTGATCATTTTTATCATCTTCATGTGCACTAAAGCAAAAATGACTCAAAATAAGAAATAATTTTCTAACTGTTGGAGCTATCCCAAGATGGAGTGAGCTTCACTGAGGAGGTGCTAAGGATGCCATCACTAGAAGTTCTCATTTGAGTATACTGAGAGAAAATTCCAGCATTGGCTGAGACTGAACTGGATGACTGGAATTACAAGTTCACTTCTTTTTCTCACCTTTATTTATAAATGTTGATGGGGTACAGAGTAATAAGGTATTTACTATTTCCATTGCGCAACGATTACATTACTTTTGGTTACATTTTCATCAACTTACACAATTGACAAGTTCCCTTTCAATATTAAATTGTTGCAATGCTTCATTCTTCTGTTTTCTGTCAATATGCTTTCTTTTGTTTTAAATTGCTTTCCAATTTTCTCTTTTTTCTACATTACACACTACAAGTAGTATGCCAAAGGATTAGAAATGAGCAGAGGTTACTGATTCACTTAAAAATTTAGTCATTTACCTTTAACTTTGGAGTAAACATGAGACCAAGGAACAATGGCTTTCCTTTATCTAATCCCTCCAGGTTGGATAAATTAAAGTGGTGGGAGTTGACTTATAAATTCAGTGCTCTACGGAGTCACAAAGGTTGCATAAGGGACTGATGAGATATTTGACCTTACATATAGCTCTTCCTTCAAAGGGCATAAGACACTTGCTCACTGAAAGCCTTTCCCCGCATGGGGAATTACTGACTTTAATCAATAAGACCTAGGCAAAAATACTAAGAAACATGAAATCACAAGCAATCGCAAGCCTAATAAAAGCCTTTTATAAGCCAAATGTAATCAATTTATATTCTTCCTCAAACTATGAGCTTGAGATTAAGTAGATCTGTACTTTCTTTCTTCCTTATGACACCCTTAGGGGAAACATAGCATCCCATGATACACTGACAACGGAGAGCTCTGACTCAATTAATACAGAGTGAGTTGCTAAGCCTTCTAACTAGCTGCAAACTTCACTAGATTTGTGATAGTGCACAATGGAATGACTGTGAGTTTCCCCTTCTTTGTGCACTAGGATACATTTAGAATTGGTTCTTTGAAACTGAGTGAAGCAAAAGAGAAAAATGTGACTGTTGTAGTGTCAGTAGCCTTTGCTCACTGCCCACACCTTATGACAGAAAGAATGCCTTGTCAAGAGAGTCCCAGGTTACAGAGCTGTTCTCCTGTCCTGTGAGCTGGGAAGGGTAAGACTATGCTCAGACCACATATATAATTCCTCGCTATTGGTTGCATAAAAAAAATGCTTGACTTCTTTACCTAAATAACGTACCATCAAACACAACCTTCACATAATTTGAAATAGCAACAAGCCTTATGGATTTTAGGTAAAATCTCAAAGCCAGCCTTGCACCAGAATCAGCTCAGTATTGGGAGTGGGGGATTGTTAAAATAATGGTGATAAACTATGTTATTCCAAAAATATATTTGGACCTCCATATTCTAGTCTAGGAGAGCCTCAAATGCACTTAAACATAAATATGGGCTCATGCATGGCAATATTTGACCCAAGGGACAAAATAAAAATAGCCAGGGTCCTTTTCTCCACCTTTCACAAGGAAGAAGGTAGACATGATGCACCATAGGCCTGCTACCCAGAGAAGTCTGCCTATCTGCCTAGAATCTTGAAGTTGTGCTTCATTCAGTACTGAGGAATGAATGGGCAAAGAAGAGAAAAAGAACATAAAACAACATGCAGAGGCACAGTGGACTGTCCTTCCAATTCTATTATAGAGGAAGGGAGAGTTTGGGGACACAAACGAGAACCTTAGCCTCATGGATCAGTTGTGGTGAGATTACTAAGTATTTTCTAGCAGGTGCTGTTCTTCCATTTTGGTCTGAGTTCCCCTCAAGAGAGCATATGCTGAAGTATGGATGACAGGACAAGTAGTCTGTTGGGAAGTGATCCTAGCGAGCACCAACGGAACTGGACAATGAGATAGCAAAGGAAAGAAAGTCAATAGTTTACTTTATCAAACCAGTTACCACTGTGGCCTATTAGAGCTCTTAATATGCATTGCCTCATTTAATTTTCACAATTCTTTGAAGTAGATATTACAATTCCCATTTTGTTGTTGTTGTTTTTAGGTGCCCTCGGGTTGGTGTCCAACTCACAGTGACCCTACATACAACAGGCTAGACAGTATTGATACTGCTTCTTTGCTGTTCATAGGGTTTTCAATAGTTGATTGTTTTTTGAAAGTGGGTTGCCGGGTCCTTCTCCTAAGTCTCCAGTACCTAGTGTTCCCAGGTGGTCTCCCATCCATGTGCTAACCAGGCCTGACCCTGCTTTTAGCTTCAAGATCTGATGGGACTGAATGTATTGGAGGTATCATGAAATCACTCATTCAACAGTTCATGTGCAGTTCACGTATGGTAAAACCTGTGCTAGCTCTCAGATCTAACAATTCTTGGGCCAACAGTAAGGTCAGCCTCCTAATGCAATGATTCTAGAACATGGCATTCTTCCCAGACAATGATTACTATCTCAAAACCATTCTCTCATTTAACATGCTAATCACAGAACAACTTCTGTATCTCAACCTAGCGCAGCCTCATCTTAACCCATCTATTCCTCTTCACTGATCTTAAGACATTACCCACTCATACTTTCCCAAGGAAAACATCGTTGAAATTGCTCTTTTCTGTGGCCTCTGCTAATACAATAATAGCATGCACATACTCAGTATTTATCATAGAAGCACTGCTTAATGCACGCAATATGTATTGACTCATCCAATCCTTATAATAATTCTATAAGTCCAGTATGTTATTATTCTTATTTTACTGATGGGTAACTGAGGCACAAAAAGAGTGAATTAACCACCCCTAAATCAGTCAACTAAAGGCAGAGTTGAGATTTGAAGCTAGGCAATCTGGCCCTAGAATATATGTTAACTTGACAAGTGTTGGAAATATTGTTGCTTTATTTCCAGTTTCCCTATTGTTGTTGTTGTTGTTGTTGTTGTTGTTAGGTGCCATCGAGTCGGTATCCGACTCATAGCGACCCTCTGTGCAACAGGGGAAGCACTATTGTCAGTGCTTCTCTGCCGCTCATAGGGTTTTCAATGGCGGATTGATTTTTGGGAAGGGGTTGCCAGGTCCTTCTCCCAAGCCTACAGGTTCTGGTGTTCCCAGGCAGTCTCCCATCCAGGTACTAACCAGGCCCGACCCTGCTTAGCTTCCGAGATCTGACGGGATTGGATGCCACAGGGCTACAGCTGCAGGCTTCCCTACTGATAGTGGTTTAATTTTAAACCTAA
The DNA here is from genome assembly GCA_007922755.1 of Pedetes capensis. Taxonomy (NCBI): domain Eukaryota; kingdom Metazoa; phylum Chordata; class Mammalia; order Rodentia; family Pedetidae; genus Pedetes; species Pedetes capensis. Next base: position 20,101 of record VMDO01025711.1, on the reverse strand, counting down.
ACTTTACCATACATTAAAAACAAGGGCTTGGGTGGTAGCTTAATAGCAGAGTGCTCATGTAACATGTGCAAGGCTCTGGGTTCCATCTCGAGCAAAAGCAAACAAACAAACCAACAGCAACAAACACTCTTTGTAAGTATGTAGCATATTTGGTTGAATTATTCAAAAGACTGAATTTGAAAGTATTGTTTTGTTCTGCTTATAAAGAATAAGTTTAATTCTTTCAGTTACATAAAATGAGGCAGAGCAAAACTGGCTAATAAATAGAAACTTTTAAGAAACCTGCTTTCAGGAGCATACTAGAATTATTTATGCCCACTTTCATTTATGTACATATAGGTATGGATTTTAATATCTATGGATGAAAATTATTTCTCAGATACCATGGGCACCCAAACATGGGGAAAATGTGGCAACAGAAGGGCAACCTTGAAGTATCAATCCCTGCATTTTTCTGGGCCATGCATGACAGAGAAAATCCTAGCCTTTCCTTGTGGCCAAGTTGGCCCTGGAAACCCCAGAATCAGTCAGGCAGCAGGCAGCAGCACCCCTGACCAACCTAAATAGACAGTGTAGTTCTAGATTGCAGGCTAAACTCTACTTTCCTCCTACTTCTGTCTATTGGGAAGAGCTTTAGAAACAAACAAGAGTGGGTTCGTCTCACCACTTACTGGATCTGAGCCAGTTTTCTTATCTTTGAAATGAGGATAATGATAAGACCAGACTCACAATGTTGTCCTGAGGATTAAATGAGCTATTGTGGATAAAGTATTCAAGGCAGAGCTTGGCACATACTCAGTAAGTGGTGATGTTTAATACCTGTCATTATGTAACTCTGATAGAGTGATTAAATGTCCAAGCTCTCAAATCAGTCTAGATGCAATCATAGATCTGCCATTCACAAGCTGTCTTATGCAACTCACTTAACCTCACTAAGCCTCAGTTTCCTTGCCTGAAAGGTATGTTTGATAACAGTTATATAAAAATAAAAGAAGAAAACATACATGCATTGATTTATATAATTAGTATAGAGGTACCAATTTTAGTGGTTCAGGTTTTCCCCTAAATTTCAGTTTCTTGTCTTCCTTTCACCTCAGCATGACAGTTACCTGAGGCCATCTACCCTTACATGTCATACTCCTAGAGAATTAGCAGGGTTGACTTAGTGCAGTTTGGGGTGTAGGAGTGTCATGCACCTATGGATGGATTCCATATTCTACCACAGCTAGACAATTTTGTATAGTGGTAAAAGCATAGACTCAAGGGCCACATTGCCTATGTTTCCCGGCCTTCTATAACCATGAACAAATTCTTTACCTCTCACTGCCTGTTTCCTTAACTGTAAAATGGAGATTTAAAAAATAACAATATGTACCTCCTTAGGTTGTTTTGCGGCTGGGATTTAGCTCAGTTGGTAGCACACTGCTCTGCAGTCTGTGAGGTCTTGAGTTTGATTCCCAGCACCACAAAAATGGGAGAAGGACATGGCAATCTACTCCCAAGGCAATACCAAAACAACCAGCCACTGAAAACTCTATAAGGGTCCGTATGAGTCGGATTCGACTCAAGGGCACCTAACAACAACAACAACGTTGTTGTGAGATAAGTCTTGATGAGTTAATTCATGGAAAGTGCTTAGTACAGTACTAGTCACACAGTAAGTCTCAGCCATTGTTACTAGAATAGGTTGGGGTGCTTGACTCTTAGGGAATGAACAGAGTCATCATGACTAGCCAGTTCATCAACTGGGACCTGTGTATGGCTTACCTATGTGCATTTCCCTTCCAAAGGTATTCTATGCCTGAAACAGAAATAAATTAAATCATGCAGAACTGCAAGAGGGATATAGGAAGGTAAAATATTGCTGTGAAAAGAGACCTGAATTTTGTGTTAAAATATTAAAGCTGGGCATATATGGCTCATGCTTGTAATTCCAGTGACTCAGGAGGATCAAAAGTTCGAGACCAGAGGCAGTCTGCATAATTTAGGGAGACTCTGTCTCAAAAAGTAAAAAAGAAATGGGCTAGAGGTGCAGCTCAGTGGTATAGCTCTTGCAGAGCATGCAAGTGCAAGGTCATGGGTTCAACCACCCAGTCCCACAAAATACATACATACATACATACATACATACATACATACATACATACATACTAAAAGATTCAAACTCCAGTACTGGTTCTGTTGTCCACTAGTTGTGCCACCTTGTGAAATTCATTGACTTTCCCTGAATCTTAATTTCTCCATCTGAAACATGGGTACGATAAACCTTTTGTTTCAAGCATTTTGGGATGAGTAGGAATTCCAAGGAAAGTACTTGGACAATCACTCAGTACTATACAAATAAAATGTCTCTGTCTCATCATAGTTGTGGCCATCGTATTTTTAACAAATACGTATGTCCTCATCCTGTTCAGTCGGAAAGTGGGCTTTTACCTTGGGACCTTGTAGGACATCTGTTTAGGTCCTACAGGGTGAGGGATCTGGACCCAGCATGGTCAGAACTGATTGAAACTCCAAGGCTCTTCACTGAACTTGGTGCCCGTGTGCTAACAATCACACTTAAACTTGGGTGGTTGTAAATATAGGTGGGTTCACTAATCAACCAGGTGGCTACCGCTGCCCAGAACATGTGTAATTAAGTACAAGGGCCATTTTTATCCAGAGGGTTTGCGATTTCCTAGCCAATTACCCAGGCAGCTTCACCCCACTTTGAACTTTGTGGGAAGTAAGGGCAGCATATGCATCTGCAGCCTCAATAGCTTCCCTGTAGCTCGGGCCATCAACCCTATTCATCTCTTTCTAAAGCAGCGTCAGCATCCACCTGCCTTTCAGTATTTAACTCCTTCATTTAGAAAGAAGCAGCAGGAAATTTGAACCAAGAGCTATTTTTATCTTCATAATGGCAAAAGCAATTTTAACACTATATCCACGTCCTAATCTGCATTTCTGCAATCTGCTATATTTTAAAATATCAAAATCAGGAATGAATGTGTTCTTCTCCCACATTCACATGGCTCCCTAATGCAATTTTTCCCTAATTAGAATGGTGTGCCATTAAGAGCAAGACGTTTGCTGTTCTTAGTCCCTAAAGTGAATACAGATTTTACCGAAGACCAGTTATGGCTCACTTTTACCAAAGAAAATGTGGCTTTATAGTATGAGTTTATTTGAAAAGAGACTATTAGGAAAATGTGCCAATTAGACCTATAGCATTAAAGAAACCCTGAGGTGAAACCCTAAGCCTGTATTTACACATCCAGTGGCATGCCTGCCAGACTGCCCCCCACCCACCACTTGAGCCAGTGATCATGCAAGGAAAGACAGAAGAGGAGCCAGGTGACATGAGTTAAAGGTGTCAGTAGTCCTCAACTTTTGCAGCACAGATGTTGATTTCGTGGAAGACAAATTTTCTGCAGCCAGTAATGTGCAGCCAGCTCAGCCAGTAATGTGAGTGATGGAGAGAAGCTATAGATACAGATAAAGCTTTCCTGGCTAACTTGCCATGCACCTCCTTCTGTGCAGCCCAATTCCTAACAGGGCCACAGACAGACAGGGGTGGGAATGGGGTGGGGGTAGTGTTGGAGATCTCTGGTGGAAATGACACCTTTGGGTCCTCTAGTCATATTTGGTGGAATCTGAACTTTCTGCTTGCACATGGACACATATGCATAAACACAATCCTATTGCTCCTCAGCTGCTTACTCTAAATACTTCCTATACTTCCAACCTAAAGAACACTTCCTTTCTCTCCTTCTATCACTACTTGCAGAGCAAACTTCCCAGGCCCTTTGAGGACTAGAAATGACTTTCAAAAGAGACAAAAACATCTTAAAGGAGAGAGGGGGAATCACATCACCCCTGCCATTAAAGTCCAGTTGCAGGTATCTCCTCCTGGAAGTTTTCTCTGCTTACTTCTTACGGTATTGATCTATTCAGGAATTTCTCTATCTTGACTATGTATACAGGTGACTCAATCCAGGCTGTGACCAGACATCATGGCACACACCATTAATCCCAATGACTCAGGAAGATGAGGCAGGGGGATCATGAGTTTGAGACCAGAAGCAGCCTGCACAGCCTAGTAACAGCCTTCCTCAAAATAAAAAGTAAAAAAGGGGCTAGGAGTGCAGTGCAATGGTACAGCACTTATCTAGCCTGCACAAGGCCCTGGGTTCAAACCTTCAGTACTGAAAAGAAAAAAGAAAAATAGAAACAAAACCAAAAATGCAGTCTCTGATTTGGTAGGTCTGGCCTAGGGGCCTAGGCTTCTGTCTTTCTGTTGGACTCCTAGTCAACAAAACTGCTGTTGATCCATGACCCATATCTTTAAGAGCAGGAGTCTATACTACCCAATTCAACAGTTGATCCAAATCTCTTTTATCTCCCCATGTAGGTTAATTCTCTGAGGCAAGGGATCCTATCTTAGATGAGGGTGATCAAAAAATACAGTGAATGTGTAAAATTATTACAGTAAAGACATATTACCATTAATCCCCCCCCAAAAAAAATACTCCTCTTGGCTTCAAACCCAATTATCCCATCATTCTTGCCACTTTCTGAAGCAGCTCTGGAAATCCTCTTTCGTGAGTATCTTCAGTTGTGCTGTTGTGTCTACCTTTATATCCTGAATTGATTCAAAACACTTACCTTTCACAATCATTTTGATGTTGGGGAAGAGCCAGAAGTTGCATGGTGCCAGATATGGTGAAGAAGGTAGATGAGGTCACCATGTAATGTTCTTTCTTAACAGAAATTGCTGTGCCAGAAGTAATGTGTGGCATGGAGTGTTGTCATGATGGAGGGTGAAATTAAAGGCATTCATGAAAAGGGACTTCCAGAATTGCTTCAGAAAGTGGCCAGAATGATGGGATAAATGTGTCCGAAGACAGGGGCAGTATTTTGAGGGAGATTAATGGCAATATGTTTTTTACTGTAATATATATATTTTTAGGTGGGGCTGGGATTTAGCACAGTTGGTAGAGCGCCACTCTGCAGTCTCTGAGGTCCCGAGTTCGATTCCCAGCACCACATAAACGGGAGAAGGATGTGGCAACCCATTCCCAAGGCAATCCCAAAACAATCAGCCATTGAAAACTCTATAAGGGTCGCTGTGAGTCGGACACAACTCTATGGCACCTAGTAGCAACAACAACATATATTTTTAACTTAGACATTCACCATATTTTTTTTATCACACCTCATATTTCTTACCTAGATCTTTAACATACTGAGCCATAATCAGGGCCTGTAAATGATCCTGGATCAACCAATTAGTTGTTATAAAAGCAGCTTTGAAATCAGACAATCTGAGCTGACAATACTGGTGCTGCTCATTATAAGCTGTGGTACACTAAGGAAGCTATTTACCCTCTCTGAGCCTCAATTTCCTCATCTGTAAAATAATAGCATAACTGTTCAGATAACATGAACTAATTCTCTAAGGCTCCTGCACAATTCTTGACACAAACTAGGCTCCCAATAAATAGTACTTCTGTTTTACCTTACATTGCCCAAAATAAGAATTTGTGAAGATTAAGCCAGTTTATAAATATCAGCCACAATTTTTAAGAGAGAAAAACATTTCAAAAACATGCATCTTTTCCTCAAAATGTCTGCTTGAATGTTTTTCTACTTCCCTGCTATTTTCTGGAAATTTCTTTTTTTCTTTTTTTCTCTTTTTTTTTTTTTTGGAAATTTCTTTAACTCACTTTTTTTTTTCTTTTCCTTTTTATATTTGTTTTGTTGTTGTTGTTGTTAGGTGCAAATTCAAGGAGTGTATGTGGTAAAAATGATCCCTGATCTTTTTAGTCAGAAAACTTAAGTTTCCAGTTACGTGTTATTAACCAGGAGACATTAAGTAAAACTGGAACATCTCTCAGCTTCAACTTTCTTGCTTGTTGTAAAAGAGGAGTTATCATAAGTTCTCACATCCCCAGTCCCTGCATATGAACACTCCTTATAACTTGTACGGCGCTATTCATGTGGGGAGGCTTGGTATCTGCTCTATATGCTGTCACCCATCAATACATAGCTCTCTACTTTCTGTGCTAGAATCTGGGATTTAGAATAGTAGTAATAGCTATTCTTTCATCTTCTTTGAAGTTTAATTTTCTCTATAAGAAATCCTAATATCATCTGCCTCTCTATTATTTCCTTACAAAGAGGGGTAAATAAAATAGATGGGATAAATATAATTTGGCAAAATCATCCAGCAAATTATTGGTCATCTTGTGGATAAAATCTTTGTATTTGTTTTTCTTAGGAAAAAGAACATGAAAACATCTTTCTTGAAAAGGAGAGCAAGTTGGCTTTTTATAAATTACATTAAATTGTAAAACACTATCTGAGAAACCAAATGTCAGAGAATATTAGTTTCATACTCAGATATGAAAAGATTCATTTTTGTGGTAGCTCATATCCACCACAGCAGCTGGGACTTTAGGCCAACATATATTACCACCCCCTTCTTAAATGTATCTTTCAATACAGCCAAATGTTATTACCACAAAAAGAAGTTGAATCAATTTCTACAACTTGTAATCGTATCTGACCAGCCCTTTAACCAGAGTCATCCTTCTCAAAGGTCCAAAGCAATTGCTATTGATCAAAGCTTAGCATAGGTATTGCTACTATGCTCACTGCTTTTTTTGGGGGGGGGAATCATCCCACATATTCCATAATACATTATTTGCCAAGATGTCATGCTTTGGGGGCTTGCATGTTGTTGTGATGCTTAAAGCTATGCCACCAGTATCTCAGATACAAGCAGGGCCACCCATGGTGGGCAGGTTTCAGCTAAGCTTCTACACGAAGACAGACTAGGGAGAAGGACCTGGCAGCCTACTTCCTAAAAAATTAACCATTGAAAACCCTATGAAGAGCAGAGAAGCACTGTCATATATAGTGCCAGAAAAGGAGCCTCCCCCCCACCAGCTGGAAGGCATTCAAGAAACAATGTGGAAGAGTTGCTTCCTCAAAGTAGAGTCAACCTTAATGATGTGAATGGAGTAAAGCCCCTGGGACCTCCAGTTATTGATGTGGCACAACTCAAAATGAGAAGAAACATAGTGACTACAACAGTGGGCTCAAACATAAAAAGATCGTGCATGGCACAGTGTTGGGTAGTGTTTCGTCCTGTTATGTAAAGGGTTGCTATGAGTTGGACCTGACTCAATGGCACCTAACAACAACAATATATGCTAACTCTTTGTAGTTTTCTCACTAGATATGCTTTTATCCTGAAATTGTATTTGTAAAATTGGTAACATTTTCTTGTTGTTGTTAGGTGCCGTCGAGTCGGTATCCCACTCATAGTGACTCTCATAGCGTTTTCTATGGCTGACTATTTTGGAATTGCCTTGGGAGTGGATTGCCAGGCCCTTCTCCCATTTTTGCGGTGCTGGGAATTGAACTCGGGACCTCAGAGACGGCAGCGCAGCCCTCTACCAGCTGAGCTAAATCCCAGCCCATCTTCTTAGTCCTTTTTAAATCAGTGATGAATGACTTACCTCTGATGTTGAGTTGAAAATGTTGTAAATACTAGTACAGGTCAAAAAACATGTTTCATTTTCATTTTTGTTTTTTTTTTTTTAATTTCAGAGCCAAAACCATAGAAGAATATTTGACAAGAGTACATATCTCTGTAACTTGCTCCCCATCTAGCCTTTGAGTGGAATTCATTGCTGCCCATATTAAGACAGGTCTATGGGTATAGTATCTGACTCTAGCTTCAATGGCAAAGAAGAAAGGTAATAACGGTGTCATAGAATCTAGGCAATCTAATTTTAGGCAATGAAGCTTAAGCCTGGCCCACCCTCCTTTGGAGAGAAAGAATGCATTTTTTTCATATTCTAGTAGCCCTCCAAAGTATTCCAGGTTGCTTTGTTAACTATTTTCCCTAGATTCTGTCTTGGCTCAGGTCCCCTGGGAAACAGACTCTGAGACTAAAATTTGCATGTAGAAGATTTACTGAGGGCATGCTTTCAGGATCACCACTTGTAAAAGAGTGAGGGAAACAGGACTGGGCAGAAGAGTAGGCTGCATTTATACCAGATGTTCTGGTCTACTCCATAGATTTCTCTGGGGTTAGGATAGTCCCTCAGGGCTTCCCTGAGTTAAAGCAAGAGGGTCTGGCCTTTGGAGAGCTGTGTCATCAATGCGGAATGCCTTGGGGAGGAGGCCATAACTTGGGCTGCTTTTGATAAAGAGAAATTCCCAGAGATGGAATCACCCATACTTCTTCACAGCTGGGAAAATGAGTGCCTTCCGTATTATATTAGTCACAAAGCACTAGTCTGGTCTACGGAGTCCAACTGCATTAATTATCTACTGCTGCATAGTAAATTAATCTAAACTTTAGTGACTTAACAATAATCATTTATTATCACTCAGGATTTTGGGGGGAGAAGCAGTACTGGACAGTAGAACCCAGGGACTCACACGTGTTAGGCAATTGCCTCACAGCTGAGATACACCCCCAGCCCTTTTTTTATTTTGTACTTTGAAACAGGGTCTCACTAAGTTACACAGATTGCCTCTGGCCTCAAGCCTGTAATTCTCCTGCCTCAGCTTCTCAAGTCGCTGGGAATATAGGCATGCATCATGACACTCAGCTCTCAGGATGTTTGTTTATCCGAAATTAGAAAGAACAATGGCAGAGCCTGAGGCCAAAGCTGGGAGATGACATGGTTGGACACCAGAATCACCTGAAAGTTTGCTCACTCATCTTGTAGTTTTTGCTAGGGGCCTAAGTGAGACTGTTAGCCAATGACAAAGATTCTTTTTTTGACCAAACTCTAGTTAGGCTTCCCTGAACTCTCTTCTCAACTGTGCCCTGTATTCTGGGCTTCCGTGTTCATCTCTGCATTGTCCAGTTTAGCAACAATTCTGCTAAGTCAGTTGAGTAGAAACCCCTCATGCATACTATTTAATCAAACTCCTCATCCCCCACCCTCAGTATCTGATTCACCCTAGCTTACCTTCAGCAAAGGTCCTATTAGGTCAGCTTAGTAAAGAATGACTCTAGCTCTCAGTAATTTTCCACCCCCACTTTGTTCCTTGGTTCTAAATCTCCACTTGTCCTTGCATTAGAGTTGACCATTCTGTCTCTTCTTTACTGCAAAACCCCATTTTAGTTGTCCCTCCTGAACAAAGTCTTCCTAACCAACTTTAATATGTGTCAAAAATATTTTTTCTTTCGACACCAGAATACTAACATGTGGCCCCTCAAGTAGCCCAGGGTCGATTACAGTAGGGTGTCTGGATTCCAAGCGCAAGCACATGATGGGGGCAGGTGGGAGAGAGAGAGAGAGAGAGAGAGAGAGAGAGAGAGAGAGACAGAGAGAGAGACAGAGAGACAGAGAGACAGAGAGACAGAGAGACAGAGACAGAGACGGAATTGTCTTTTAAGACTTAGCCTCAGAAGTCACACAGTATTTTCTCCATTGCTTTGTATTGGCTGAGTTTGAGGCAGCTATAATAATTTACTCGAGTTCAGGGCAGGGTACAGCAACCCCATTTTCTAGCGTAAGAAAAGCATGTAAGATGGAATATATAGATATGTCCATCTTTGGAATACATAACCTGCTACAGTCCTGACAGGGAGCCCTACAATGAACCCTTCAGCATTTATGGCCACTTGGATCCACTAGCTTCACATACTCGGAAGAGCTCCTCCAGGACTCTGGCTGGTTACTTTAATGGGAGAAACTTGTAACTTTAACCACTCAGCTGCACTAAAACTGATCTCAGATCAGTTATGCCCATCACCTCTTGCTTTCTTCTACTCCTTATTTGAGATTCTACTCACCCTAAACTAGTACCTCTCCTGGTAATTGGAGGAGTGACCCAGACCCTGGGACCTGACACCTGACCAATATACATTTATTAGATTATGCTAATACTTTGCCCATTTATCATCAATAATTGGGTGGGGAAGTAGCAAAGGAAGTCCCAGAGGATTACCTGGGGGGGGGCAAACATATTCTTACCTGCCACCATTATTTAACAGCAACCTTATAGCCACATGACAAGCTTATGCTGTTGTTGTTGTTAGGTGCTATCGAGTCGGTATCTGACTCACAGTGACCCTCATAGGGTTTTCAATGGCTGACTGTTTTGGGATTGCCTTGGGAGTGCATTGCCAGGTCCTTCATCCATTTTTGCAGTGCTGGGAATTGAACTCAGGACTTCAGAGACTGCAGCGCAGCCCTCTACCAGCTGAACTAAATCCCAGCTGACAACCTTATAGCCACACGATAATCTAGGCATAGTCTATCAGCAAATGAAATCAAGTGTCTATAAACAACATCTATAACAGTAAATTTAATAGAACAATTACTATATCCCTTGATAGAAGTGTCTCCCATTTGGCTAGCAAATGTGGTAGTGTGAATATCCTACTTATCAATCCCAGTAGCTCATCTTGGAAATTTGTGCTTCTTATCTTCACAAGTTTAGGGTCTATGGGTCTAGAAACTCTGCTTCCCAAATGGGATATACTTCTATCAAGGGATATCGCACCATATAATGGTCCTTGATTTAGGATATGTACTGCACCTGAGAAGATGGTGATTTATTGTTGAAAGCTATCTTATATGATCTCCAAGTTGGCACTTCACCTATAATTCCAAAAGGCCCTTTTATGGCTTTATCAGGCTAGCAGCTTCTGGTTGGTGTGGTGTATAATATGACAAGGAGATCCCATTGTTGTTGTTGTTAGATCCTGTCAAGTTGGGTTCAACTCATCGTGACTCTAGGTAAAATAGGATAAAACAATCCTCGATTCTGTGCCAGCACATGATTATTTTGATGTTGAAGCCCATTGTTGCAGGCACTATGTCAATCCATCTAGTTGAGGGTCCTCCTTTTTTACATTGACCTGCCACTCTCCCAAACATGATGTTCTTCTCCATGGATTGGTTCCTCTTGACAACATGTCCAAAATAAGTAAGACAGAGTCTAGCCACCCTTGCTTCCAAGGAACATGTTGGTTGCACCTCTTCTAGGACAGATCTGTTAGTGCTTTTGGCAGTCCATAGTATATTCAATATTCTTCTCCAGCTCCATAATGCAAAAGCATCAATTCTCTTCCTGTCTCCCTTATTGGATGTCCAGCTTTCACAAGCATATGATGTGACTAAAAATACCATGGCATGAGTCAGGCGCACTTTCATCTTCAAAGTGACATATTTACTTTTCAACACTGTAAAGAGGTCTTTTGCAACAGCTTTTTCGAGTGCAATGTGTCTTGATTTCTTGACTGTTGTACCTGTGGGTATTGACTGTAGAATTAAGTAAAATAAAATCTAGAACAACCTCTATATTTTCACCATCTGTCATGAACTTGTTTACTGACTTTCCTCCATTCCCATTACTACAGTAAACTCTACTTTAATGAGGCGACTCTTCCCCAGTTGTCTTTTGAGTGCCTTCCAACCTGGGGAGCCCATTTTCTGTCACTATTGATGTACTGTTGCTCTGCACTGTCTGAGGCCCTCAGTATGAACCTATGCACTGTAAAAATGGGAGAAGGAAGTGACAATCTACTCCCAAAGCAATCCCAAAAAACAATCAGCCATTGAAAATCCTATGAAGGTCATCATGAGCCGATGGCCTCTACAGCACTTAACAACAATATCTGACAGTTTTTCTCTGCTATTCATAGGGTTTTCAATGGCTAATTGTCTTGAGAATGGATTAGCTATATCCTTCTCCCAATTCTCTCTTAGGCTAGAAGGTCAACTGAAACCTGTCCATCACAGGTGACCCAGCTGGTATTTCTAATGCTGATGGCATAGCTTTCAGGATCACAGTAATAACCAGGGCTCCACAATATGGCAAACTGACAGACACATGGAGGGAGATCTCATGGTAATGTAATTATTTTAAAATTTTCTTGATTTTATCATGGGCCACTGGTCCAAAGTTACATTACGTGGCATTTCACATCAGCATATCAAATATTCTGTAATCTTTCTGAAAGAAGGACTGGCCAAGGTCCCATAGGTAGGAAAGGCAGAACATTATTTGGAGTATGGGTCAATTGCTTTCTATATGAATTCCAGACTAGAAAGGATCCAATGTATTCAACTTGAAAAGAAGTACACACTTGGTCTCAAGTGATAGTGGCTTGTTGAAGACACAGCATTGATCTCTGTTGCTGGAAGGTTTAACATCTGGCAGTTGTTGTTGTTGTTGTTGTTAGGTGCTGTGGAGTCGGTATCCGACTCATAGCGACCCTCATAGGGTTTTTGATGGCTGATTGTTTCGGGATTGCCTTGGGAGTGGATTGCCAGGCCCTCCTCCCATTTTTGCGGTGCTGGGAATTGAACTTGGGACCTCAGAGACTGCAGCACAGCGCTCTACCCACTGAGCCAAATCCCAGCCCATACAACATCTGGCAGTAGCAGTAGCAAAATCAGAATTGATGAGTGGGGTCCTGTGATGTTGACCTCATAAATGGACAGAAGGGTATGATTTAATGGTAAGAGAATGAGGATGGAAACCTAACAAGGGTTGTATGTTCAGGTTCTTTTTGGTGTCTCTGTATAGTATTTCTTCCTTCCAGGTACAGGGTAGAACTCTTCTGAAATGAAGGACTAGAAGTGAGAAGAAGAGATACTGAATTTTCTAAAGTTTTATGCTTGTCTTTGGGGTGAGGGCTTCTAGTTCGTATGATTTGCCTTGGGGAAGAGGAATTCTGACTCCTTTAACTCACTTTGGGGGAGAAGAAGAGTTACGGGGGAAGGAGGGCAGGAGAAAGTGCGAGAGAACTTGCTTCTGACACTGCTTCTGAGGCCTTCTAATCGCCTTTATTTTAAAGTACTCAGCATAGTAAGGCATCATACTTTGAGATATCATGTTCTGAATCCCAACAGCACAAAGCATGACTATCTTTATATAGAATATTATTACTTACCATAAAGGATGCTTCCCAGAAAAGGCACCAAAAATGAAATGTCTACAAAATAAGAATGACTCATCTAGTTGACATCAGCCAGCCTGTGTCACCAGCTATTGCTGGTACAATGGACTCATTAATTATATAGCTAGGGTAGCAGGGATGGAAACCATTTGTGAGACCAACAATATAGGTCCTCATTCATAATGGGAAACTCAATCTGACTGGTCACTTTATGTCACATAGTATTCTATGTAGAAATAGTATTCTATTTCTACCAGGACCAAGGAAAAAATAAGTCCTTTTGCAAATAACATAACAATATGTTATGTTAACAATAAAGTTCTCCATTGCAAGTGACATGGTTTTCCTATTGGGACATGACATAAATTCACATTGCGTCTTTCTATACCACAGATACATCTAGTACCACTGGATCTGTAGGATTGTAGGGTAAATACACAAGAGCTATATTACCAAGAGTAGAATATGCTGCCTGCAGAACCAAAGAGGCTCACTAAATACTTCTGCTTCCTTCTCTGTGGTAGAGGAAGCAAGATGCAGCAATTTCTTGCCTACTTTGAAGGGATTCTGCATGCTTGGTTTAAAACATTGAACTACTAAAAACTTTACAAATGTAACAGGCCCCTGAGACTTCATAGCCTATCTTTCACTCTTTCACATTCTAGAGCACAAGTGTCTTTCCAATGTATGCAATGTGATTGCCATTTGTCACTCATCCTTTCTGCTTAATGAAGCATCATTGATATATTGGACCAAGGTGATGTTCTGTAGGATATTCAAATAGTCCCGTTTCTTTAGATCATATTATGTCAGAGGATGTGAGGACTAACATAGTCCAGAGCAAGAATATAAACTTGTGCAGTTATCTGTCTCTCATGAAGCAAACTGCTTCTGACCCTCCTTCCTAATAAGAAGGATAAGAACACATTTGGAATATCAATGGCCATATAACATGTACCTAAAGCTACGTAAGTATGCTTTAGTAAAGATAGTATATCTATACCAGTATTGATTGGAGCTACTGCTTGATTTAGTTTACCATATTCCACTGGAATCTACCATCATTCAACTGTTTTATTTCAGAGCCAGGCTAGTAAATTAATGAGGCTATGATAAGTACTGTGACTCCTGCATCCTTCAGATTTTTAAGGGTGATACTAATCTCTGACATTTCTCAAATTGTTATTGTTGTTAGGTGCTGTTGAGTCAAGTCTGACTCGTAGTGACCCTCATAGAGTTTTCAGTGGCTGATTATTTCAGGATTGCTTGGAGTGTAGATTGCCATGTCATTCTCCCATTTTTATCATGCTGGGATAGAACTCCAGCTCTCAGAGAATGCAGTGTGGCACTTCTACCAACTGAGCTAAATCTCAGCCAATTTCTCAAATATGCCATTTTATTTTGGATTTACTGTCTTGACTTGGCATAAGGGAGGTAAGACATGATTAAGATGTTTGCATGTGGCCTTCCTGCTATGGTAGGTCTTACCCTGCAGCCTAAATACCCAATGTTGGAATTCTTCCAACTACCAAGCACATATCTGGAGAAGGACATGGCAGTCCATTCCCAAAGCAATACTGAAACAATCAGCCATTGAAAAACCCTATGAGGGTCTCAATGAATCAGACCCAACTTGACACACCTAACAACAACAACAACAACCAAGTACATTCATTCTAATTATACAATTTGGGGCTGGGGTAGGGGCCACAAGGTGAATCCATGGATATAGAGGACCTACTGTGAGCTAATTCTGGGCCAGTACTCTATTTATTATCTAGTGTGTATATGTTGTTGTTGCAAGGTGCTGGTCTATTTATACTCCCCCTCTAATAGAAGAACCATGAAAACATTTCTGGTGTCCAGATATCAATGTCAACTAATCCTAACAAACCTCAAAGTGCTTGTGTGCTCCTTCTTCCTGAGCATATAGTTATTCAAATTAATGATGTCAAGTTCCTTTAGGGAAGGATCAAGGGAAATATTACAGGTTTTTCCTGCTTGCTTTGGTGTTGGATAAGAGAATAGGTTCAGGGATAAAAAGTCGGCAAGAGATCATAATTTTTTTATTGGAGAGGCTGCCCTTTCTGATCATCCATTTTTGACTTTGTTGTTGTTGTTGTTGCTGTGTCAATTAAGTGAAAATCTTATTGATTCCCACTTATCTTACTCCTAGATACCATGTTCTATTATCCATCTCCATAGTTCTGTATGGGTCAGGACCTCTTGGCCATTCAGTACAAAAACTGTACCTACTTTACTTCTGATAGTAAATCACTGACATCTGTCCTGTATTATTTCCAGATCCTGTCTTCACCTTTGCTATTAAGTAGCCAGGTTTTATTACAGCATTTCCAACTGTCAGCTCTGGTCTGCAAAGTATAGTCAGTAAGCTTTTCCATAATGGTGGTGTCCTGTTCACCAGAACATCCTTTATTGCTTTGGAAAAATGAGTATCTTCTGAATTTTCCTGAAGAAGATATTTGGCTGGTGGGGTTTCCAGCATTACAGTGTATTCCCTTCCAGTGGTATGACTGATTCCAGAGATTTCTGATTACTTCCTCCACCATCTTTCATGCAATTTCTTGCATTTTTACTTCACTTTGTAGAGATGATCACTTTTCCCAAGCTTCCAAGAGTTATCCTCACATCATGTTAGCATGATCTTCCAAGGTCCTTGACAAGTTAAGCCTATATTATGGGTGAGTAATTCCATTTTACTAAACTCTCATTTATTCATCTTATGTTCTTTTCTCTCCATCCAGCACACTCAGAATCCAATCCTAGATATACTGTCCCAGATCCCATCAATAAATGTTAACTAGATCCTACAGTTCCTTTAGCACATAGTCATTTTCTTTTCTTAAGAGGCCCAGCACTTCTTTAACTAAGTAATGTTATAACTTGGTTTTAGCTATGGATCTCATGGTCAGGAAGAGAAATGAGGATAGATTCTTGTAACATGGAAGAATCTATAACATCATCTAAATAGAGTAGGGCATTAGACTTTAAAAAGAAGGGAGAGAAGGCCATTTTTCCAGGCCTAGGGAGTCCAGGGGAATCTCAGAAATCAAGATATAAGAGTTCACTTACCCAGATGCTCCTCTCCCTTAACTCAGGCCTCACTCTTTCCCAATCTTGCACAGCTGACTCACTGGGTTGAGGATTCGGCCTTTTCTCAAGCTGTGAGATCCTTAAAATTAAGTCCTGGCATGATCATCAGCCTTTTCTGCCTTCTAGCTAAAAGAGACAAGAGTCTTTTTATATGCTGCCAAGGATATTTGGCATTCGCACTCCACCTTTATTCAGTTACTAGACCTCCTTAGCCTCTCATTGTCCTTTTCCAAGGCATCAATAGCATCTAACCAAAGCCATTCAATTCCCTCGTGCTTATAATTACTACCTCATCCAAATGCTCAAATGCATGACATATTTCTTCCACCAGGTTGTTCTCTGCCTCTGGTAATTGATCCTGTTTTACCACTGATAGTTTAAACAATTTCACTACTGCAGAATGCCAAAACCAGTTAACATTCCACATACCACAAGGGAAATGGTTCTCATTCCAAGCTGGCTGGTGGGTAAACCAACTCCAAAATCTAATTTTTGAGTTTTATTTTTTTATTTTTTTCATAGGCATATTCCTAGTACCCAGTCATAAGTCAGATTCCTTGGGAAGTACACTCTGAAATGATATTGGTATATGGGAGATTTGCTAGGAGAAGAGTCCTTTCAAAATAAGACTCCTAAGAGAACTGGGAAAGCAGAATGGGATAAAGGGAAGTTTTAAACTACTATGCAGCTGCTACAAAGTCTTCACACAATCTTATAAGGGTTCTGGGGTTGAGAAGGCCTATCAAAGTTGTCCTGATGATTGAAGACATAGCTAGGTTTAATCTGAAACATTACACAACATATATAAGTATGAAAACATCACATGATATCTCATTATTATGTACAATATGTATCAGTTAAAAATTTTAAAATGGAAATAATAATTGAGAATTGTTTAAAAATTGAAAGGTTGTTCCCTTACAAAATTGAAGAAATTTTTGGTGTGCAAAATATATGGCCTTGAACTGAGGCAGGGAGGCCAGGCCCTATAGTCGTACATTGATGAATCATTAAATGTGGACTACTGTCCAGAGACAGGGTGTAACCCTGAGCATGGTAATTTATTTCAGATGAGTCCAGATCCTGGAGGGAGACTCAATCAGTAGCCAGTGTTCCTAGCAGTTAAGAGGATGAGAGCTTCAGAAATGAATGGAGAATGTAGGTGGTACACCACAGTATCCACTACAATACCCTTTCTCTTTGGGCTGATGATGATATAAAACTCACACAAAAGAGTGGTCAATGGAGTACATAATTGGAGGGATTCTTTCCACAATAAATGATTCCCCATTATTGTCATGCTATGTATCTCTTTAAAGCTTCGCAGATACAGAGAGGTGAATTCAGTCTCAGATGAGGAAGGAAAGAAGGTATTGTGGGGAAGCTGTAATATTCTCCTTAGAGAACTTATCAAACCTTTGTTGTTGTTGTTAGGTGCCATTGAGTCATATTCAACTCATAGTGATCCTATGTACAACAGAATGAGACAATATGCAACACTGCCGTGCCCATGATCCATCTTTTTATGTTTGAACCCATTGTTGCAGCCACTATATTTCTTCTTATTTTGAGTAATGCCACATCAGCAAAAGGAGGTCCCAGAGGCTTTTCTCCATTTCAGTCATCAAGGTCAACTCTACTTTGAGGAGGCAATCTCATGATTGCCTTGCAGACCGGTGGTTCATTTTCTTTCACTATATTATGAGATCAAAGACATCATTCTTGAGGAAAGCAAAAGGTTAATAAAAAGGCAGGAAAAAGAGAAAAGTCTAAGTTACATGTCAAAAGAGACTCTGAAACTTAGCCTTAAACATCAAGCAGCTAATGTAAAAGGAAGACATGACGAACTTAAAGAACTAAACAAAAGATTTGAAAATTCATCTTGAGAAGAAAAAATCAAATATTATGATGATATGCAAAGAACTGGAGATAGAAAACCAAAAGGCAAGAACATGTTCTATTTTACTCAAACTTAAAAAAAACCTGAAGGAAAAATTGAAGCCTGAAGTGGCAATAGTGAAGGATTATATAGGGAAAATATTAAATGATTCAGGAAACACCAAAAGAAGATGGAAGGAATACACCGAGTCATTAAACAAAAAGAATTGGCGGAGGACCTACCAGTTTAAGAGGTTGTCTATGATTGGGAACTAGTGATACTGAAGAACAAAATGGAAGCTGCCTTAAAGGAATTGGTGCAGCATAAGGCTCCAGAAATTGATGGAATACTAATAGAGATGTTTCAACAAACATATGCAGCACTGGGAGTGCTCACTTGTTTAAGTCAAGAGATTTGGAAAACAGCTACCTAGCCAACTGACTGGAAGAGATTCATATTTGTGCCTATTCCCAAGAAAGGAGATCTAACTGAATGTGGAAGTTATCAAATGATATCATTAATATCACATGCAAGTAAAATTTTGCTAAAGATCGTTCAAAAGCAATTGTAGCTGTATAAAGACAAGGAATTGCCAGAAAATCAAGCTGGATTCAAAAAAGGGCTTGGAACTAGAGATATCATTGCTGATGTTAAATGGGTATTAGCTGAAAGGAGAGAATACCAAAAAGATGTCTATCTATGTTTTATTCATTATGCAAAGACATTTTACTGTGTCTATCACAATAAATTATGGAGAACATTGTGAAGGATGGGAATTCCAGAGCAAGTAATTGTACCCGTGAAGAATCTGTACATGGACCAGGAGACAGTCATTTGAAGAGAGCAAGGAAACACTGCCTGGTTAAAATCAAGAAAAGTGTGTGTCAGGGTTGTATCCTTTCACCATACTGCTTCAATCTCTATATTCAGCAAATAATCTGAGAAACTGGACTTTATGAAGAAGAATGCAGCATCTTGATTGAATGAAGACTCATTAACAACCTGCAGTATGGAGATGGCACAACTCTGCTTGCTGAAAGTGAACAGCATTTGGAACATTTACTGAGGAAGATCAAAGAACATAGCCTTCAGTGTGGATTGCACATCAACATCAAGAAAACAAAAACCCTTACAACTGGATCAGCAAACAACTTCATGATAAACAGAGAAAAGGCTATGCCCAAGATTTTGCTCTACTTGGTTCTACAATCAAAACCCACAGAAGCAACAGTCAAGAACTCAAAAGACACATTGCACTGGGAAAAGCTGTTGCAAAAGACCTTTTTAAGTCCTGAAAAGTAAAGATGTCACATTGAAGATGGAGATGCACCTGACTTGTGCCATGGTATTTTCATTTGCATCATATGGTTTTGAAAGCTAGACATTGAATAAGGGAGGCTTGAGTAGAATTGATGCTTTTGAATTATGGTGCTGGAGATGAATATTGAATATACCATGGATTGCCAAAAAGAACCAATAGATCTTTCCTAGAGGAAGTGCAACCAGAGCTCTCCTCGGAAAGCAGGATGGCTAAACTATCTGTTGTATTTTGGACATGTTATTAGGAGAGATCAATCCCTGGAGAAGGACATCATATTTGGGAGAGTAGCAAATCAATGAAAAAATGAATGACTCTGGAAATCTAGGACTAGAACAGCCATACCACCCAGGGATACTACTCCTGGGAATATATCCAAAGGATAAGTCATTATTCCACAGGGACAACTACATTTCAATATTTAATGCAGCACTCTTCACAAATCACTAAGTTATAGAATCAACCAAGATGTCCATAAACAGAAGAATTGATAAAAATGTTGTCTCTCTCTCTCTCTCTCTCTCTCTCTCTCTCTCTCTCTCTCACACACACACACACACACACACACACACACATACACACATAATGGAGTATTACTCAACAATGAAAAATGAAATAATGTCATTTGCAGCAAAATGAATGGAATTGGAGTGTATCATCCTATGTGAACAAACTCTGGCTCCAAAAGAGAAGTACCATATGTTCCCACTAATATCTGAGAGCTAAAGACAACTTAAAATAAGAAAAAAACTACAAATATGTAGATACATACATATATATGTATATATGTATATATATATGTGTGTGTGTGTGTATATATATACTCACACACACACACATATATATATACACACACACATACACA
>VMDO01025710.1:0-27771 GCA_007922755.1 Pedetes capensis | reverse complement strand
CTAAATATGTCCCTCAGCTGACATCCAGCAAGAAAATGGGACTTCAGTTTTATAACCCTAAGAACTTAATTCTGCCAACAGTCAGCTTAGAAGAGGACTCAGTTCCAAATGAGAATGCAGCTTGATAACACTGTGATTTCAATTGGGTAAGACACGAAGCAGAAAGCTTAGTGTGTGAATACAAAACAATATGATACTTGAAATAAATATTTTGACAAATTGTTTCCTGGAGCAAATAAAATTTTTACACTGGAAAACAATAAAACATCCTGATATATTTTAATCCAAACAAATGTTTACTATTGAAATAGTAATACTGAAAAACAGTTTGTGTTTGCCTTTAATCACTTTTAAGAGCACTTTTAAGATTGAGTTATGTGATTTAAAGTACTGAATATGTTATAGGTTTGTATAATCAGTAAAGAATGAGTTTGGGGCAGTAGGAAGATAGCAGAGAAATGGCAATGAGGCAGTGAGAGGCATGCCAAAATGGCAGAGTGGAGGGATGGTGGGGAAATAGGTCACCGACTCAGGTTTGAGCCAACACATCCACTACATATAACATACATGTATATTGGGGTGGGGGTCACTCTACAAAAGTCTGATGACTCTTTTAGATATCCCAAGGCTACAATGGTAGACGCACTTTCTCATAAACACAGGCAGTATGATAGGCTGCTCTAATTCACACCCCCCTTGGGGAATTTCCCTATCCCCATGGCCATCCTCAAAACTTCCTCAAACAGGATCATTTAAAATTTTTCTACTCTCGTACACCCCCACATGCCTGTCAGCTCGTCATGCTGTGGGGGGCTTGTGTGTTGCTGTGATGCTGAAACCTACGTCACCAGTATTTCTGATATCAGCAGGGCCACCCATGGTGGACAACTTTCAGGTGAGCTTCCAGATTAATGGCACAGTGTTGCAAAATATACTACTAGAGAGAAGGACCTGGCATCCCACCCCTGAAACAATTAGCCATTGAATACCTTATGAATACAGAGAAGCACTGTCAGATATAGTGTCAGAAAGCGAGCCCTCATGCTGGAAGTCTTTCAAAAGAAGACTGGAAAAGAACTGTCTCCTCAGAGTAGAGTCAATCTTAATGATGGGAGTGGAACAAATCCTTTGGGATCTCTATTTGCTGATGTGACACAACTCAAAATGAGAAGAAACACAGTGTCTTCCACATTGGACTCAAACATAAAGAGATCATGTGCATGGCACAGTGTTAGGAACTGTTTTGTTCTGTTGTATATACAGTCAAGCCTGCTGCTGTAGCCCTGTGGCATCTGATCCCATCAGATCTCGGAAGCTAAGCAGGGTTGGGCCTGGCTAGTAGCTGGATGGGAGACCGCCTGGGAACACCAGAAGCTGTAGGCTTGGGAGAAGGACCTGGCAACCCCCTCCCAAAAATCAATCTGCCATTGAAAACCCTGTGAACAGCAAAGAAGCACTGACAATAGTGTTTCCCCTGTTGTACAGAGGGTCGCTATGAGTCGGATACCTACTCAATGGCACGTAACAACAACAACAACAACATATACAATCAAAACAAGTTGGACCTGACTCAGTGGCACCTAACAACTAACACTCTAGTACAGGATCAGCACAAATCCTTCTCTCAGTTATCTGTGGATATGAAAGGAGGCATAATGATAACATAAATAAAATGTGATTCACAACTGGTATTAAGATGACTGCTTTGAAAACTAGTTGTTCCATCTGTCCTCATGGGTCTCCTTGGTGACTGTTCTTATTCGGTTGACCTTCAACTTATCAGAGGCATTGCTCTGTTTCACAATAGTCAGGAATGCACTTTGATATACTTAGACTTCTGTCAGTTTGGATTCTTCCAGAAATAGAGTATGATAAAAATATTTAAGGGCAAGTAGTTGAATTGGGAGGTGATTCCAGGAAATGCCAATAAAGGACTGAAAACAAGACAGGTGAGAGAATAAGAGAACGGTATGTTCCCGTGCTAATTACGTGAGCAACTAGAGCTCAGGCAAGTCTGGAGATGTGTTTGAACTCACCCAGAGTTATCATTATCAAGGGGGAAAGAGATGAAGGAGTTTATTCACAAACATCATTATCTGTTGAAGATTATTCAGCACTTCCACCTTGCATGAACCAGAGAGGAGCATACTTCCCTGGAAAAAACAAAAACAAAAGAAAAAACTACATAGAGAATTGCAGGTCTTCCCAGTAAAGTGGCCTTTACTGTGCAGAGGTAGATGATTCAGGGAACCACCAGTTCTGCTTCTAGACTTCTTGGAATCTTGACAGGTATGTGGTCAGAGACAGCCCACAAAATTTATTGATCTCTTTCTACATATCAGGCATCTCCTCCAAGTGACTCATTCCCACTCTTAACCCACAGCACCACAAAGGCAGTATCAGTCCAAGAGAAACTACAGTGACACTACAGTGGAAGTGTTTGTCTTTTTACAACAAAGGAAATTCCTGTGTCTCCCCTTCTCTACCTCACTGCCCCAAGAAATGTCATGCTGGCCTTTGGATCTCCTCTCCTGGGATAGGGGTGAATTGTTGTTGTTGTTGTTAGGTGCCCTCGAGTCTGTATCCCACTCATAGCCACCCTCATAGGGTTTTCAATGGCTGGCTGTTTTGGGATTGCCTTGGGAGTGGATTGCCAGGTCCTTCTCCCATTTTTGTGGTGCTGGGAATTGAACTCTGGACCTCAGAGACTGCAGTGCAGCACTCTACCAACTGAGCTAAATCCCAGCAGGGGTGAATTGGGGTGAATTAGACGGGCTCAAACAGGGCTGCTTCTCCCTGAGCACTGGACTCACTGTGGTAATGCCTAGTTTGGACATAGGCACCTCAAGTATCAAAAGGATTTGCTATGCTGGGATCGAGTGCTTCTTTGTGGTTGTTTTTCCTCATATTAAAAAGAACAAACAAAACAAAAACTTTGACTTTGAGGAATATAATCCACATGATTCTCATTAGCACATAAATATTCTTATGTTCTTTTTACATGAGCTCGAATGTTTGGGCAAAATATGTCTTTATAATCTCAGCAGAAGCAGGAAAGCATTTTTCTTGGAATATAAAATCTTGGGGAGAAAAATGACTTAGAACACTTTGAGTTCCTGCTGTTTTCATTCATATGTTCTGTGTCCATCATCTTACCAATCAACCAGCCAACCAACCAACCAACCATCTAATCTTTACTTACCACTTCAATATTGTATTTGGACCTAAAAACACAAAGAAAAACTAAAACACAGAACAAGAACTCAAGCAGTTTATAGAGCCTGCGACATAAAAGGACAGTGCAAATCAGTTGACACCTAACTGGGATTCAAGAATGTCTTAGGCACAATATTAGATTCCAGTGACACAAAGGCCAAGTAAATTTGATCCCCAAGGCAAAGAGCTCTTTTTTAGGGAGAGAACAAGGATATCAACAATTGAGTAGAACACAAGTAAAACTGTGAAAATCCTGTAAGTAAAATGATATGGGAGCATAAAAGAAAAGCTAGTACAAGTATACCTCATTTTACCTCATTTTATTATACTTCACTTTATTGTGCTTTGCAGACACTGGGTTTTTACAAATTGAAAGTTTGTGGCCGCCCTGTCTTGAGTAAATCTCTTGTCTTTAGGTGCCGTCAAGCCGGGTCTGACTCATGGTGACTCTATGTACAACAGAATGAAACATTCCCTGACTCTGTGCCATGCCTGGCACTGTGTCAGTGCTTCTCTGCTATTCATTGTTTTTGGGAGTGGGCTGTCATGGCCTTCTCCCATTTCTGTGGTGCTGGGTATTGAACCCAGGGCCTCAGATAGTAAGAACAACACTCTACCAACTGAGCTAGCCAGAGCAAGTCTGCGGGTACCATTTTTCCAACATGTGTTCACTTCCTGTGTCTGTGTCACATTTTGGTAACTTTTGCAACATTTCAAACTTTATTATTATTATTATTATTATTGCCAGTTGTGATGATCTGTGATCACTTATCTTTAATGTTGTTAATGTCATTTTTTCTAGATACCAGGAACCTCCCCCACATAAAACAGAGAACTTAAGTATGTGTATCTTCACTCCTCCACTGACAAGCTGTTCCCCAGTTTCTTACCTTCTCCTTGGACCTCCCTATCTCAGAGATGAAACAATACTAAAATTAGGCAAATTGTTCATTTTACAATGACCTTTAAGTGTTCAAATGAAAGGAAGAGTTTCACATCTCTCACTGTAAACCAAAAGCTAAAAATAAGCTTAGTGAGAAAGACATGGAGAAAGTTGAGGTAGGCCAAAAGCTAGCCCTTTGGGGCCAAAGATTTAGCTAAGTTGTGAATGAAAAGAAGTTTTTAAAGGAAGTTAAAAGTAGGACTCCAGTGATAAAAGAATGATAAGACAGCAAACCAGTCTTATTGCTGTGGTTTAGATAGAAGATCAAACCAGCTGTAACATTCCCTTAAGCCAAGGCCTACCCCAGAGCAAGGGTGTAACTCTCTTAAATTCTATGAAGGCTGCCAGAGGTAAGAAAGCTGCAAAAGAAAAGTCTGAAGCTAGCTGAAATTGGCTCATGAGGTTAAGGCAAGAAGCCTTCTTTATAACATAAAAGTGCAAAGTGAAGCAGGAAGTGCTGGTGGAGAGGCTGCAGCAAGCTATCCAGAAGACCAAGCTAAGATAATTGAGGAAGTTTGGCTGCACTAAACAACAGACTTTCAATGTAGATGAAATAGACTAATACTGGAAGAAGATGCCACCCAGGACTTTCATGACCAAAAGAAGTTAATGACTGGCTTCAAAATTTCCAAGGTCAGACTGACTCTCTTGACAGAGCCTAATACAGCTGGTGACTTTAAGTCAAAGTCAATGCTCATTTGCCCTTCTGAAAATATTAGTGCCCTTAAGAATCACACTAAATCTCTGCCTGTGCTCTTTGAATGGAATGACATAACCTGGGTGACAGCACATCTGTTCCCATGGTTGACTGAACATTTTAAGTCCACTGTTGAAACCTACTGCTCAGGGAAAAAGATTCCTTTCAAAATATTATTGGCAATGCATCTGCTCACTGAGAATTTCTCATGGAGATGTACTACAAAATTTATGTTGTTTTCATGCCTGCGAATACAACATCCACTCTGCCACCCATGGATCAAGGAGCAACTTTAGCTTTTAACTCTTTTCAAGAAATACATTTTTTAAGGCTATAATGATTCCTTTGGTGAATCTGGGCAAAACCAATTGAAAACCTTATGGGAAGGGTTCACTATTCTGAATGTCATTAAGAAGATTGATGATTCATGGAAGAAAGTGAAAATATCACCACCACCAGGAGTTTGGAAGTAGTTGTGTCCAGCCCTCATGCATGACTACAGGAAGGTCAAGACTTCAGTGTAGGAAAAAACTGCAGGTTCTGTAAAAACAGCAAGAAAACTAGAATTGGGAGTGGAGGTTGAAGATGTGACTGAATTGCTGCAATCTCATGATAAAACTTCAAATGGATGAACAGTTGCAAAGAAAGTGGTTTCTTAAGACAGTGTGAACATTGTTGAAATGACTATGAGATTTAGAATAATCACACAAACTTAGTTGACAAAGCAGTGAGAGGACGACTCCAATTTTGAATGAAGTTCTAGTATGGGTAAAATGCTATCAAACAGCATGGCATGCTGCAGAGAAATCTTCCATGGAAGGAAGCATTGTTGGGTCAATTATTATGGTAAATCTCACTGTTGCTTTAAGAAACTGAAACAGATACTCCCAAGCACCACCTTATCAGTCAGTAACAGCCAACACCAAGTCAAGATCTTCTACCAACAAGATTATACCTGTCTGAGGTTTCAGATGACCATAGCACTTTTTAGCAATAAAGTATTCTAATGGAGGCATGTGTATTGCTATTTATACACAATGCTATTTCACACTAAATAGACTACAGTGCAGTAGTCTATTCATGTGACTCACTTTCTTGGGATTCTACTTTATTCTAGTAATCTGGAACCAAATCCACAATATCTCCAAGGCACACCTATAATTGAGTTTAGGGAAATTAAGGTGAACTTCAAAGAGGAAGCACATTTTCCTAGGTGTTCACATTCACAGACACAAATGTACGTTGAACTATGCAATAGATGTAAAGATACATATGAGAGAATGAAAGGTGGCTTTTTTTGATAGCTTGTGTATTTCTTTCTTTCTTTTTCACTTTTTTTGTTTTTGTTTTTGTTTTGTTGTTGTTTCTGCTGTAATGCTGGGGATCAAAGCCAGGGCCTTGCACATGGTAGGCAAGCACTCTACCTCTGAGCTACACTACCAGGCCCCTACGTGAAGCTTTTCAGCTAGGTAATGCTACTCATTTCATTGCTTTTCACACATATAAGACTCAAAGAAAAAAGTGGATTAATGTATTCCCATTAATGGTTTCCAAACTCTATTAAGCTTTAATAGGTATTGGTAAAATCACAACTGTGAACATTCAGCTTTTCCATTGTCCTACATGGCTATTCCAAATCTATTTTCAAACACTCAAACTGCCTCCATTCGTATAGTTACCTTCCTTTCCACTTATTACAGGCCATTAGGTGGCTCTTACCTCTATAGGATTTCCTTCTCTCATAGTCTCTTCTCATAGAACAAGAGAATTTTCTTTTCTTATTCAAACTAGCTTCCTAACTTCATCTATTCTTAATTCTATTTCTCAGCGACCTCAAAATACTTGCTCCATTAAGGGCCATTCTGTTTCTCCTTTTGGCCTCATACCTCCTAAAAGTTCCTTTCTCCTAGCCTGAAAATGTATTTTAGTACCTCCCATCTCAAAAAATATCACCATCCTCCCTTCTGTTGCGCATAGAGTTGCTATGAGTTGGACCTGACTCAATAGAATCTAACAATAACCATGTTTAACAAGACACTTCAAAGTGTAGTAGCTTAAAACAACCACTTCCCCCACTTTTTTTTCATGATTATGCATGTTTGCAAGGGTGTCCTGCTGATCTGAGCCAGGCTCAGCTGATCTCAGCTGAGATGAGTCATGGATGTGGAATTATCTGCAAGTGAGCTGGGGGAGGGGGGGGGCTGGCTGCTCTAGAGTGGTCTCAGCTGATAAACATGGCCTTGCCCTTTGTGGCCTCTACTCTGCCCCTGCAATTAGACTATCCTAGGAAGAAGGAAGCAGGAGAAAAAGTATCTTTTTCAATCATGTAGGGAGAAATTAGGGCTGGGATTTAGCTCAGTTGGTAGAGTGCTGCGCTGCAGTCTCTGAGGTCGCGAGTTCAATTCCCAGCACTGCAAAAATGGGAGAAGGACCTGGCAATCCACTCCCAAGACAATCCCGAAACAGTCAGCCATTGAAAACCCTATAAGGGTCACTATGAGTTGGACTCGACTTGACAGCACCTAACAACAACAACAACAAGGGAGAAATTAATGAAGGTTTGAATTGATGTAGTGGCAATGTAAACAGAATCGAGAGCAAGTGTAAGAAACTTCCAGGGCCTGAGAGGACCACTGATAGCATGTGAGGGGCAAGTTTCATTACCTATATGCTCTTTCACTTTTCCCTTTTATAACAGACTCAGACATTCAACACTCATCTTATTCTACATTTGGAGTTTCTGGGAACTTGTCAATACAGCATTAAAAATTGGCAGGACATACATTCACATAGTAAGGATACGAGACTTAGAGACATTACCTGGGTCTATCATTCTAATAAGGCTAAGCTTTCTTATCCCACCCCATACTGAAAAATTTTCAAGGACTGATGCTTTAGTTAATTTGGTAATTTTTCCAGTGACATCATATTTTCATAGGAACTTAAATGTAACTTTTGTAAAATGTACACTTAAAATGTTATTTTCAAATTTATTTAAGTCAAATAATGTTGAAATTTCCATGGCAACCACATGAATTTTATTGAAATAAAAATTTAAAGACAAAATTCTAATACCTAATTATCCTGAAATATTTAAATGCAAAGGATATACAAGTTAAATTGCTACAGACATATATGCATTACACAATGCACATAATGGAACATTTTATACTGCTTTATTATAAATAATTAGAAACAAAATTTCATTTTTCAAACCCAAATAATCAAAAACGCTTTCTTGTTTTTCATTATTTTATTTCATTTTTGTAATATAGATTGGGAAATAGTATTCTGTATTCAAAGACTGGTTTTTAAAAAAATCTACAGGAACATAAAAGAACAAAACACTCCTTTTCTTTCCCTTTAGTGAAAACAATCAAGGTTTTTAGAAGGGGAGGCTTAAGGGTTCTATAAAGGTGCCACTAATAAAAGAAAAACTGTGTAATACATGCAAATATCACTTGTAAGGTCAAAAGGGGTTGTACACAGATTCTTAAGTATAAAGAAGACTTGATGGTAAACATTAAAAAAACATTTTCTTAAAAATGTGGATAGCTTTATTCTCCCAAATGGAGAAAAACCACTAACGTGTAATGGATTAAGTCATCAAGCCTGAAATTTTGGCATTATTACCTTGAAGAAAATCTCTTCCTTCTCTGAGAAAAGAGACCCAATATCTACTTCAGTTTTCCTATTTCATAAGAACTCATGTCTCAGTAAAAAAGAAAACAAACAAAAAAACCTTTTCTCTATTGTAACCTTGAACCCTTACAGGCAGAGAGCACTTCTTGATAAAATACCTTAGTAACTTAAAGTTGCCACAAAAATCTGTGCCCCAAAATTCACGTGCATAGATTATCCCATAGGAATATTTTAATTAAAAGTTTTATAGCAGCTAACAGTCAGAATTTTCTTAGATGACTAAAATTTTTTTCTGTTTCCCTTACATATAAAATAGAGACTTCTGCCAATTTTCTCCACTAGTTTTGATTTAAAAAGTAGAAATTGCCTAAAGAAACAAAGCTTGAAGGAGAAAAACATGAGGATAGTATATTTAGTCAAATAATATAGATGTTTTTAACACTTGTATTTATATGCATGAATGAAGGGCAACATTACAAATTACAGGTTAAACAGCTATTAGGTTTAACATGGATGGATATAAACATGTTATATACAATGATATCTATAATTCTTTCATTTTCCTGTAGACTGTGTGTCTTTTATAGAAACTGGAACAGGGTGAATTTGGTAAGCATGTTTCTGTTAATCAGCAAATAATTAAATTAGCATTAAAAAGCAGGGTGAAGAACTGAAGATTTATAAGTGCTTTTAAAATAATGAAGTCACACATGTACACACATGCAAGAAGACACTGTATAATGAACTGCTCCAGTTTATGTGGTTTTATTTCAACTTCATATACTCCAAATACTGCTTTCCTGTATTATATCAAGGAAATATTAAATGCATGTAGATTATTTTAAGAACTTGATAATATATTTCACATTCTTTATACTTTCTCAGGGTATAAATATATTCATATACCAGTCTTTTTTAAAGTAAATGAAAACTGTAGCATGAGAGAAGTAATTCTTCACCTGTTATGTCCATACTTGATTATGTTTTATCTTTTCCGAGAACTGTATAAGAAAAAATCACAAAATATTGGTTGTAGCATATTTCTACCTCACCCTGTTATTGTCCATGCCCTACAATTTATTATAGCTTACAAAAATGAAATTTACATTTGAGGATGGGTTAACTGAAATCAACTGTAAGTATGATATTGGAACTGGGCTTCTGAAATCCATTAACAACCAACTCAGAGGACAATGCTGTTCTTATTGACTTTTATCAAAATTGTGCAAGTATAAAATTGTTAGTAGGTTTGCATAGAGTTAACACCATTTCACTGATGCAGTATATATTCTCCAAAGGATATGGAAGGCCTGTTTCTATTCTTCATGTATGTTCCTTCTTTCTTCCTTTCTTTCTTTTCTTTCTCTGTCTTTTTTTTTCATGAAATAAAGCATATTTTTCATCTGTCATAGTTCCAAAATAAGACCCGCTAGTAGTCTGAAGCACAGCAAGCTGAGCAGTTTCTTCCCTTTCTAAATAGCATGACAGTGAGTAGCATTCTCCATAGTCAAGCCACATGAGCACAGTGACTCAAGTAGAGACAGTTGTGAACGCAAAAGGCTCTGAATCCACAGTCAAGAACCTTGGCGACATCATGTAACTACCACTTGTTGCTGGAAGGGAGATAATATTGTTTGTTTTGGAAGTTTTCAGACAGTTTCTCATCTGGTAACTTCTCCAGATTTCTCTGTTGCCTCTACAATTACTTCTGACATTGTGTTTTCAAAAGTCCAAAGGTCGAATCATCATAGTTGTGGAACGTAAGGAGTAACTGGGTCCTTTGAAGTAATGCCACTTTATCCCATTCAGTTTTCCATGATTTTGTCCCGCAGTATAGAACATTCCATTTAGATTGGAGGGGCCACAAGCATCAAACCACCAGCCTGAAAAATTAGTGAATAATGAAGACAGAAGAAACAATTACAAACAAATTGAACATTTGTAATTACCGGCATTAACTCATGGGGAACTTCTTCACATTTATTATGATTATTTGCAAATAGGAGACATTCAGTATCTTCCCAGGAGTGGAACTGTTCCAAATGACATTGATTTAGGATGCGTGTGAACAATCAAAGAGAGGGAAGCTCTCATGAAAACAGGCTTTTGGTGTGACTCCATTGGGACTCACTTCCCACTGTAATTATGGAAAGCCTCTGGGCTTTAAGATACAATCTAAGACAGGCCTGGGTTTAAAAGTAAGACAGGAAAATGCAGATACCCATGAGAAGCATTCCACCTTAAGCTTGTTATTGAGAACAGAACAATTATTAGTGAAGAAGTTCAGAAGCTTAGACAACTGACATCTAAAAGGAAAGAAGATATTCTCCATTTATTTTGTGATTTTTCAAGAACTGGCTTTAGACTGCTTCAAAAATTAAATACTACAAGACTATGATGCTCAACTTGAATTTTAATTAATCTGTCCTCTCTAAAATTTATAACAATATGGTGCAATAGTAGCCACATAGTTTATATACAGCAATATTTTGTCTATGATTGCTCAAGTTCTTTCTAAACTTAGTAAAAGGAAAACAGACAACTTGATGAGTAACATGGAAATCCTGTGCTAGCATAAGTAGATAAGGATAACTGGATAGGTCATTTTTATTTTTTTAATGAATTAAAGTCTTAGGGGTTTTTTTTAGATAAAACATAGCACTATTCCCCCCTCTGCTGAAGTAACTCTAATGAAATCTTTAGGGAGAGATTTATGCCAGAGACATTCTGGCATATTTTTATTTGGATATAGTTTGATTATGGAGCTATACCTAAGGGACTAATAGCAAAAGAGAGAGAAAGCCATCCAGCTAATGTTTGACTGTAACATGAGCATCATCTTGCAGAAACTTTAGAAAAAGTTAAATGAAGAAAAGCTAGTTCTCATTTTTCAATTTTGGAAGATGAATACAGCTGGGTTGTGTTTATAAAGTCACACTAGAGGCATTATAAGCTGCATTAATCATCAGTTCAAACTGGGGAGCAGTAAGGTATGTCTTGATGGATTTTTGAGAAATGCTGTATTCAATGCTGTGTGCAAACAACATAAATGTTAATGCAGTCAAAACATGAAGGACAAGAAGGTTCTTGTGTGGAAAAAAAAAGAAAGAAATATAAAATTCCACCTTTACTTCCTTAAGATTAATTCCTTAATATTTGGTCCATACTCCTAGTAAAATATGCTATTTATGTTACAAAAAGCGTTCTAATATTAGGGAATGTATTTACTCAGAAAACTCTCTCTAAAGGTGTAAAATGAAACTTTAAGATGAAACTCAACTTGGTTGTTTCCGTATTTTAACTTTTCTCTTTGTTTTCTGTGTCTTAAGATACTTTTCCATTACATTGGAGAGTCTTTTGCAGTCACTCCAATATCCCCCATGATCTCTGAAGCAAGTGCGCTTTACTAATAAGAGTAACAAGGATTCACAGAATGATCTTCTGAGTTGCATTTGGATACTTATGGTATAAATGTGTATTTTATGTATTTGCTTAATAGAAATCATGAGAGACCTATAAAAGTATGGAAAGACAGACAACAGCCTGACAATAAAGGGCACAGGTAAAGGAGATATTCATTGGCAAATATTGTATGAGCTTAGGAAAGAGACAAGACAAGAAGCCTGTGAAAAAAACAGATAAATTGATCTTGGTGTTTCTTTTCAAATGGGCAAAGCAGGACAATGTTTGTGGTGAGAATGACATTTTGGAAACACTGAAAGAAGGCCATGACTGCTAGATCACTGTCAAGGAGAGAAAAAATCACCTGAAGCCGAGAGGACTTGAATATGGAATAACCCAGCCTTTTTCTCATTATCTTAAGAGCAAAGGAAGGCCATGGTTTATACACTGGCCCATCTTACATCTAAGTATTTAAGTGCTTAGATCTACCCCAGTGTACTTAGTACTATACCTAATTGAGTTTGCTTAGCAAATGACAGTCAAGTAACAGCAGGCTTATGTACTGATTAACTGACTCTGACTGACTGGTTCTCCTTATGAAGTTGTCTAGTTTACTAAAACTTCATGTTTAATAGACACCTCAACATATAACACTTGTGCTTACTGAAGTAAGCATTTCCTTCCTCCCTCCCTTCCTCCCTCCCTTCCTTCCTTCCTTTCCTTCTCTTTCCCCTTCCTTCCTTCCTTCCTTCCTTCCTTCCTTCCTTCCTTCCTTCCTTCCTTCCTTCCTGTACTTGGGCATTAAACCCAGGGCCTCACATGTACTTTGAAAGTGCTCTACCACAGGGTTGACCCTTCAGACCATCTTTTAAGATTTTTTTGAGATAGAGTCTTGGTAAGTTAATAGGGTATCTCTGGCCTCAAACTTGTGATCCTCTTGCCTCAGCCTCCTGAGTCTCTGATATTAGAGGCATATGCCCCTGTGCCCAGCTCACTTTTTCTTTATTTATTAATTCAAGTGTTGTTACACAGTACTCAACAAGACAGACATGGTCCCTGCTCTCATGGAAACTACTTCCAATGTGAGAAACAGATGGAAAAATGTAAGCAAATAACTACAAGTAATGACCAAAGAATGCCATGAAGAAAACAGAGAATTATGATGGAGGAAAAAATAAATTTTCACATTTATGGAAGAAGCTGATAATTTAATGAGACCTAGGTGAAGAGAAAAAGGCAGCCAGGTGAAGAGGGGGATGGACTGTTCTACCAGAGCACTACACATGCAAACATTAGGATAAAGAAGGAGGGTTTGGTGTGTTTAGAGACTAAAGAATCTCACTATGGCTGGTACCTAGTGAACAAAGGGACACTTTGAGGAGTTGAAGGTAGAGAATGGACAATCTTGGAAACATGAACAAGGTTTGTGAAAATACTTATAGTTTAGCCAGCCTGCTTATTCATCATCAGGTGAACATTCTCTAGGAATGGGAACCAATATTTAAGCAGGGGAACCAGCTCTGCCAGGTTAAATGTTTAATCAAATACAGAGAGCTCTTACTCCATACAGTCTTGCTGAAGCCATCCTGAGCATATTTGCCAGCATAATTAAGGGGATAAAATTGTGTCAAGAATCAGTTCAACACATACCAACAAATGGGACAGACGCAGGGGACAGAACTGAAGAAAACAACATTCCTGACTTCAAAGCATGCACATTTTGGTGTAGGAGACAAACTTTAAAAAAATAGCCATTCATCAAAGAGATAAAGAAAATGTTATGGAAATAAAGAGGTGGAAGGTCACAGCAGCCCAGGGCCCCATAAGATTCACTAATTTACCACTTATGCTGGGTCCTCCAGAATGGGTATGAGCTCAATGAACAGAGAGAGTTTCTAAATACAGTGTGTACTGTGTGTGTACAGCAAAAGAGAGTGTCTACCAGTAGCTTGGATGGGCTTTGCTGGAATGCCATGGGTAAAGGGTTAGGAAAAAAATAACTAAGAGGGAGAACATAGCAGTTTTAATCATAATTTTAGAAATTTTCTGGTGAACAATAGGGAGCCTGCAGAGAGCTAGATCAGATGTTAGAAGACGGAGAATTTGATGTCAACCTCGACAGTTAATAAGAAAGAGATCCTAGGCAATGGTAACAATAATACTTGATATTTATTGCATAGTTAACATGTGTGAGGGTTTATCACATTTTATCCCCCAACAACCTTAGGCAGTGTGGCAAAGATCATAATGAAGACATCAATAATCAGAAGTTAAGTAAGTTTTCCAAGGTCACATTCATAATACGTGGATTATAATGTCTGAACAATTATTGTCACAGCAAGTTAGGATCAAATGAAATGGTATGCTCACTATTATAGCCTATAAAATTCTATCTACATGGTTAGTGTAACATAAATGCGGGAGATAGGACAAGAACAAAAAGGGTTAGCTCTTTTGACCCACTGTAATGGCTCAATAATGAAGGTAAGGTTGTTGGTGCTAATATAGTTACTCATTTACTGAGTAGTTTGCATTGGAGAAATATGAAAATAACTGAGATGCAAATGAGAATAGCTTTTGCCATGTTCACATTATAAAAACACTGCATTTAAGAACCCAATATGCAGGATTTTCTTTCAATGTTCTGATTTTATAAGGAATCAGAACATGCAATGTTCAGTTATCCTCATTATCTTTACACCAATGGGCCATGCAGTGATCTATCAGAGAGCAATGGATGATAACAAAGGTGATGAATTAAGATGCCAGAAAATAAAATGAAAGGGCAATTATTTCTCACGGCAATTTCAGTTCTTTTATAAAATATTGTAAACTTCAAGGTAGCAAAAGCAGTTAATTCTGTGCAGGTAAGTATTCTTTTTTTCTGACACATGCATTAAAACAAGCTAAACAAAGGAAGTTATTTGTATCAGGCATTTCCAATAGTTTTTCCATGTTCTATCTTTTCTGCAAAAAAAAAAATAGTATAATGAGGTCTTTTAAGTAACCATATCATGGTAAGATGTAAATTAAATGACATGTATGTAAGGCACACAAAAGTACAGAAGACTAAAGGTTAAGTTCTTGATATTTGTAGGTAGTCCTAGGTACTTAGTACATAGGTTAAGATTGCACAGGATAAAGACGTTCTGCATGAACATGTGGAAGATAAGACTGGGTTTGCAGTTCTTCTCTGCCAAAATACCAAATAGTTCAATTACATATGCTCAGTAATCTTGGGAAAACACTAACTTTGTACATTGTTCTGTATGTTCCTGGGAATAACAAATGAAAAATATTCCAAAGATGTGAATCTAGGAAGGCATTTTAATCTTAAAGGAACTCAGAGATGCAAGCAAAGGATGGAAGGAAGCAGCTTCCATCTGCTATTGGGAAAACTGATAAAATGTCTCAAATGTTTTAAGGTTGGCAACTGCTGAGATGTACTTTGCCAAGCATTTTTCTTTATAACCTGTAACCTCATGTATATTTTAATAAGAAACCCGAGATGCATGTTTCTAATTCATTTACACTTAACTCATTAAAATTTAGTTTTGTAATAACTATCCCAGGCTTCCCAGGCCTTCAAATATTATTCAAGTCTTTTATCTTTGAAGCAGAAAATTCACATTTTATCACTAATAAATGAAACTCTGCCCAGAAAATAGGAATTTGATTCTAAACTTTGTACTCAGGAAGTTCAAATTTATTTGAAAGTCAGGAAACCTAACTCTCAAAGTCTTCTCATCCTAAACAAAATGTCTCTCAACACTTCTTTTCTAAGGTAAAAAGTACATCAAAATGAAAAGATATATCTGTTTTTGTGGATTTCTTTTATTCATTTTCAGTGCATGCATTCTAATCAGCAATATATGAAAGAGCTTTCACAGAAACTAAGATTTTACTCTTTCATCACTGAGGAGGAGGCTGAATTAAATTGACCAGTGCTATTGTTATCAGTGAGATCATTAGGAAAAATAATTCACTTGATGAGTTTATTTATACATAGTTGGTCCTGTACATAGCAAGCCTCAAGGAGTAGCCTCTTGGGTCTTATGTGCAGGTGGCAAAGAGCCTTTTCAAATATCTGCACTACTTCT
Source organism: Pedetes capensis (assembly GCA_007922755.1). Classification (NCBI taxonomy): domain Eukaryota; kingdom Metazoa; phylum Chordata; class Mammalia; order Rodentia; family Pedetidae; genus Pedetes; species Pedetes capensis. The sequence continues at coordinate 11,771 of VMDO01025710.1, read as the reverse complement.
GTCATTTCTTATTATGTCTTCTTCAGGCACAGGATTTGGTGTGTGTGTGTGTGTGTGTGTATGTGTGTGTGTGTGTGTGTGTGTGTGTGTGTGTATCCTTTCTTTCTCTTCTTATTGTTCCAAAGATGAAAAGTTGTTTATTCTGATCAGTACTATTGAATTCACTTAAAACTTCTAGATATTCTTATACTGCTTTTCTCCTCCCTCCCAATTTGTTTCACTTTTAACCATGTTGATGTGAAGAGATGCTTGTGGAAATCTGCTGCCAATAGTAAAACAGAGCTCTGTCATTATCTCATTATCATTGAATGCCATTCCTTACAATGGAGGCAGTACAATCAGTAGGGCAATGACATTGGGAGGTTGAGTACCTATGTTCAGATTCTATGTGTTATACTAATTGTGTGAGCCTGAAAAACGTATCTAACTTTTCTGTATCTCAGAAAAGAGATGTGAAAAGAGTTAGTGTGGTCCCCATTTCTACTATTTCAATGGGCTGTTAGAAATTTCATGTAAGTTATTAAACAAGTAATTTAATATAATGCAAAAATGCCTGTTAATAAATATTTGCTATGCCATAGAGCATAAGATGAACAAAATTATTTAGTTATTTCTCATCCATCATCAATTATTAGGCTTTGGTTGTAGCTTTCTGCTGTAGGACTATCAGTTCTAATTCACTTTTTCACAAACTTATGAAAGACATTCTCTGATGTTTTTTGCTATTTTTCTAATAAATCATGCCTAAGAAAAGAAGAATAGAATCCTAAATTTTATACTTCAGAATTTCAAATCTACTTGGAAGTTAGGACCCTAACAACTGTTTACAATTCTGCATTTAGTCCTCTGGGGTTTGGTGATTCTTAAAATCTGGTTCCAATTCTTGATATTTATTCATCCTTTTGTTCCATGTTTATGCATACAAATACATTTATGTACTTATATACTTTAATTCTAAGTCCATGCAAGAATGTTGTTGTTGTTGTTGTTGTTGTTAGGTGCCATCAAGTTGGTATCCGACTCATAGCGACCCTCATAGGGTTTTCAATGGCAGACTGTTTCGGGATTGCCTTGGGAGTGGATTGCCACGTCCTTCTCCCATGCAAGAATGGCATTCATATATTACATTATTTGTATGTCTTTTCGCAAGGATCCTTTGTGATTTTTCAGTGTCTTGCAGAGTCTCTGATTAACACAGTCAGTCAAAAAACCAATACGTATTGAGCACATACAAAATGTCACACAGAATGCCAGGCCCTAGAATTACAGGGGTGGATAGCATGAAGATCCTGCATTCAAGGAACATACATCTTTATGGAACGGGCATACACGTTATGCACTGAATATAGAAATTGTCTTCAAATTAAAGTAATACAATGTGGATTTTCTGTAATCAATATCATCTTCTCCACCAGGATCTTTCCTTTAAATTTTTACCTAAAACCTGTGGATTACCAGTTACTTCATAATGCTTTGAGTGTCTTTTCTGAGTCATTAAAAATATCAAGAGACTGTATTTTCCCAAAGATTTTGTCACTTACACATCAGTCACCAGTGGAAGAAGCAGCTAGTTTCTTTCCTTTTGTCTTTGCCTTTGTCTTTGTCAAGATTGTAGAGCAGGCAAAGTAAGCATTTATCAACTCTCTGCTGTTAGCATCTGGTAAGTTTTAGAGCATAGTAAGAAATTTATGTGTACAGCTTTATCCCCTTCTTTTAGGACTGAACTGAGAAATATCCTTTGTTAGCTTTAGAAAGTCTTGTCTGTCAGCTGACATGGTTTATGTGTGGGAAAAGAGATCAGAGTTTCTACTGCAACAGATTCTTTCTACAGAAGGTTAGGTCACATTTTTACATAGCTTTTATATTATATACTAAATATGGAAATTGAATTGAAAGAAAAGTAAAATAAGGAAAAGATATAAAACCATACCATGTTTGTTTGGCTTTGGTTGTTAGCAACTTTTAATAATTGTATTTCATTATAGACTTCTAGACATAATTATCTCCATAATTATTTAATAGATAATATAATTGTAACAACTGTAGCTTAGTAATTATAGCTTAAACTTTTAAAAATATTTTTTGAAGAATCTTAATTTAGTACCAAAGACCATGTTTTAGTTGAATGTAAATTCACTTTGAATGTGACGGTCTTAATAATAAAATTTTTCCTTTTCCTAATTTTGGAGTCAGAGGGATATTTTACATATCTATTTTATATACAATAAATCTATACAAACAAAGCATGCACTAAATAAAATTAATTTTCTTTTTCTTAATGTCATCAGATAAAACTGTTTCTAATGAAACTGTTAATGTCAGCAGATAAAAAGTTTCTAATGAAACTGATTGCTTTCTTTGGGCTTAGGATGACATAAGAGGAACTCTACTGAGGGACCAACGAGATATTTCCTGCAATCACCTCTTAAATGTATCCCTCCCACAACAGAAACATACAGTTTTGCACTAATATCCTTTACAAATGGGGAAACCTAAGGAAAAAACTGACAAATTTTTCTAAGGTCAATGGCAATCACACAGCACAGATATTTCTGGCTTATAAATCTATGCTGACAAATCACCTCTATTTAATGGTTAAGAGGTCATTTCCATATAAAATGTGTGTGGCAACTCTGACCTTGAGATATATATTCTGATACAACAAAAAATGTATAATGAAGCAAAAGTTATTCAACATCTAAATTGGATAGAAGAATTGCTGGCTTTTTGATAAGGTAGGAGTAGTTATGCATACTTGTGGGAAAAGGTATGTAAAATACTGTGGTGTCTGTTTCTTGATGAAAATATGTGATGCTTTCTTAGCCCACAATGTCTCTTTCAATTCAACAATGCTTAGTAATATGCACTGAACGATAATATCACCTGTTTTTCCCTATTACCAGCCACAATGAACACATGGGATACCAGAATCACAGAGGCAAAAGAAAACATGGGAAACTATTTTTACTAGATCCACAACTACAGGAAAGTGCATAACTAAACTCTTTAAAATAAATAGCCTTCTATTTTCTTCTCACAGATGTCCATAACTAGAAATGCACAAAACTCCCCAGCAACTCATTCTAGTTTTTTACCTCTGAATTCTCCATCTAAAGTCTCTTTTTTTCCTCCTCTAATAATTCAAATGCATTATATTTTGTCTGTAGAACTTCTTATGGCTCAAAATTGTGTCATTTATTGTTTACTCTTTTGTTGAAAATTATTTTCTGTAGATAGAAGCTGTAATCTATCCAGTTCATTTCTCTAACTGTAGTTGGCCTCCTTATAGGTACTCATTAAAAATACATTAAATTGGAAGAAAGAAGAAGTTAGGATGTTAGGAAATAAAGAAAAAAGATCAAAATGTTCCACCTCATGTCTAGCTGAAATACCTTCTGCTTTCAATTAAGCCTATCTTCTGTTTTTCAGTCTTTAATAGATAAGGGGGAAGAAAGATACCACATTCTCCAACTAAAATCCTTCCACGTACTTGAAGAAAACTATCAAGGACAACTAGTGAGCAATAAACCTTACTTTGCCATTAAGTTTTTTAGAAGAAACAAAGGAAAACTATATAAATAAATACAATAAAAGATTGTGATGAATTCAAAGCACTGAGTTAATTTTAAACTGTATGAAGTCTCACTGCTTAAAAGAGACTATTTTAAATAAGAATGACCTCAAACACAATTTTTTAAAAATAGAAGGTAACAATCATTAGATAATGAAAATTGTTCTAAGAGGAAATCTGACAAAAAAATAAATAGCAGTGGTGAGGAGTAGCTAAGTAGAACATAAGTTCTGGGCAATGCTCCAGTTACGTGGACTGTCATTGACACTCATCTTTATGTTTTCCAGTTCTCAGCTATCTCAGTTCTACATGGTAGCTTTTCAGAATGAATGGCTTTGCAAGACCTGGATTCTTTCAAAAGGACATTTGATAGGGTAATGGAGTTTATTACAAAAACACATTTACTTAGACTATTCCAGCTCAAGTAATAAGTGGAAATTTTCTCCCTCTAACACATGTGTTTATTGGTGGGTAAGAAGTAGGTCCAAGAATGATTATGGATGAAAGAACATGACAAAGTTCAATCATGTGAGGCAGAAATAAAATCATAAATCTAAGCAATGAAGTTTTCCTGACAACCAAGAGGCATTCTCCTCTTTGCTTTGCTCCATATCTTCATGATTATACTGGGAATATGAACATACTGGAATACTCTTCTAAGGCCATATTTGAAAGATTTTACTGTTGGTCTTTCATGTAGTATATTTATGTGGTAAGAAAAATTATCTGTAAAAGCAGACATGGAGGAAATGAAGTGTATTTCAATATTAAAAATGGGCAGAAAACTAGAAAATCCAAATCCTTTTGTCTTTGCATAAAGCTGCTGACAAGTGGGTGTGGTGGCTTATACCTATAATCCTAGCACCTGGGACACAGGAGGATTTTAAGTTTGAGGTAAGTCTAGGCTACATTTTGAGAAACTTGTTCAAAAAAATGAATAAATAAATAAAAGTAAATAAATAAATAGAAACCCACAAACCTGGTCAGGGAGGTAATAAAAAGAAATATTTATGTCAGGAATAATGTTCAATAAATAACCTGTGGGTACCATTTTTTTAAAATCATAGCTTTGTAATAATTTTCTTTTCTTGAGTGGAAGTTATAAAATTACATATATAAGATTCAAAAATGTTTGATGAGGTTAAATGTGTTGCCAATGTAATATATCCAAATTTAAGTAGAAGGATGTGAACTTAAAGATACTTTTTTTTGTATTTTTTGATAGCAATTTCAAGGGTTACAAGATATTTATTCATTCATGCACAATTATCTTCCATTGAGTTCCTGTGTGTCATAATCCATTGCACCAAATGTTCAGGATATAATGGTGAATGTTAATTGACTTCCATTTTCCTTATGCACACAACAGAGATTAGAATTTCTCTCCCTGGTGGTCTCACATAGTTGGTCTAGAGTTTAAGGAAGAGAGTATATCATCTGGAGTAATACATAATAATATGTAATAATAATGGCAATAATATCATGTTTTGTTGTTGTTGTTAGGTGCCGTCGAGTCAGTATCCGACTCATAGCGACCCTCATAGGGTTTTCAAAGGCTGACTGTTTTGGGATCGCCACGTCCTTCTCCCAATATCATGTTTAGGAAAGAAAAATTGATTCAATAGTTTTTCCTCTTTACCAGCATGAAAATGTTTTGTTATACAATAACACAAAAATAATATCAGAACAGTTGATGGTAGGAGTGGTTGCCATTCCAGTAATAGGTGGGGACATTAAAATTGTGAGGGAATAAACACTGAAAGAGAGGTTTCCTTTACAATCTTATTTAGTGCCAGCCCCTTTTCTGCAAAAACTTATACCATTCGTGAGCTACATCATTTGCCACTGGATTTTAGGTTAGCATTTCAGCAAAATGATCAATGAACTCTATCACACAACTGTAAAAAATTTCTGAGAATTGCTCTTTAAGCTGTATTCCTAAATTATTGTTCTTTCCATTGTGAGTCTCGTGAAGACTACTTAGAAGGTAAAATAATTGAGGTTTCAAGAGGCTACAGAATTTATTCAGAACCAAGCTTAGCATTATCCCACTATAGATGTTGGAGGAGGAGGCAAACCTCTAAATATGCTAGCCATCTCTTGCACAAGAACACAGGATAAATTAGTGGGCAGAACAAAATGATCTCTAGGGACTTGCTCTTAAGTTTTCTGACCAGAAGATCATACCCTTTCCTCATAGATAAGAAACCTCAAGCCTCAAACCAATGAAACACAGCTCAGATAATGGCCCCTTAGGACTTACCTCCTGTTAGCATGAGGGCACATTTGCACATACAGTTGTCATTATCAGCATCTTTAGTGCTGAAATCAGCACCGTGTAAGATCAGGCTGCTCTGTTTTCCTGCTGTCCCAGTGTGACCTTTTAAATATAACCTGAAGTTTAAAAAAAGAAAAAAAGAGCGAGAGAGCTATCAGCCATTCAATAGAATAACAGACTAGACAATTTACTGAACGCTTAGCCTTTTCATTATTTTATTTTTTATTTGAATGCAGGTCTATGAACAAATCATTCTCTGAACAGAAGTCAAAAGAAAGAAAGAAAGAAAGAAAGAAAGGAAGGAAGGAAGAAAAGAAAAGAAAGAGAAAGGAAGAGAGACAGAGAGAGGAATGGAGAACAGGAAAGGCTCTGAACTGTAAATAGGTAAAATTCAGTATAGTTTGTGTGCTTTGTGTTTATTTCACTATTCACCCCAAAACTCACATGGTTCTCTGACAATGCAGAATCCACAAAAAGAAATCGATTGATTTTATTATTATAGGTATTAATTTGCAAACAAAAATCTCTTTTTAGGATGTCAATACAGCATTCCTGTTCATTAATGTCTAATACTTCAGTTGTGCTAAACATTATTATTAAAAGCAATAGGAATAATAAGTCTCATAGACAGAAGACTTGCTCTGTGCTAGGTAGTCTGTTAAATGATTTCCAGATTTTAATTTTTATAAGGATTTTTTTGGGGGGGATATCAAATTTGCATAATTGGAGCAATTATATAAATTAAAAGAACATAAGTGGATATTTTGGTACAACCTATAGAAAAGATAAAGACCAGGGAAGTCACTCAGGGCTGCTGGGGAGAAATTAGCTTAAGGTTCAGCTCTCCTTATTTGGGTCTCCCAGGAGGACTACCAGGACTGTTAAAGAGACAGTCAGCCATGCCAGGTAGGGGGCTCCATCCTGCACCTAGCTAAGTGGTCACCCAATTCTTTGATGGATGTTCTCATGAGGGCACATTTGCTCATTCCGGTGGTCACACAAGTCAGGGTCATTTTGTTAGGGGTCAGTTTGGGCAGTTCCAGTAGTGACTGACTCAGTTTTTTCAAGTGTGATGCACACGCCATTGCCTTGCGTCTGCTCTCTGATCACCGCTGCTTGTTTTCTTGAAGTCTTGAAGAAGATGTGGCTGCCTCTTTGGTTAATTCCTCAATGTCTCCGCATGCTCCCTCTCTTCACAAAATTGATGAAGAAAATATTTGGCGCAGTTTTTCAGAGCTACATTATTGCGGTCAAAGTTAGAGGGCATGGACTGATAGAGGACAGACAGAGCTCAAGGTTTTGTGGCTGCTGTGTGTGGCCTCGTGGTTCAGGGACCTGGTGTCGACCAGGTGGGCATCCAGGCGGCTGCTGAGAGCTGGCAATGTGCAGAGCTGTGGGGACCCGAGGTGCGGAGCTGGGGGTGCCCAGAGAGCTAACAGTGGGTGTGAAGATTGCGCGTTCAGAGTGGCAGGCCTGGGTACGGGTCCATGGCAAGATCAATCCAAGCGCAGGTAAAGTAGCAAACCTGGGTGATTCAGGACTAAGACTGTGTCAGTCGGACCCCTGTTTCCTATAGCAAGATTTAGAGAAGCCAAGCAAGCTGGAAATCAGCTGTTGTTGAATACAAAGCCCAAGCTCTTAGTCACTATGCAGTCCCTGGACAAATGTTTGCTGAACACATATATATAGCATATGTTGTTCTAAGTATTTGAGCTGTATGGGCAAACAAATCAGAAGAAAGCAAAAAACAAAAATGTCTTTGACAGACTTGTAATCTAGTGGAATCCCTAAAATCAAATTCAAAATCCCAACCATTTAATTTCAAATATATCATCCTTCAAAGAACCTGGACTTTTCAGAAAAAATTTCCTATACACAATTTGCATTAATTTGGATCAATGGCCTTCCAATAGTTGTACATGTAGCAAATAATCAGATCTTTTTGTATTAAGGACTATTTTACTAAGTCCCAAAACTTCAGTTTTCAATGAGTGTCTCAGACTACTCTTTGCAGACTGCTCAAAGTTTACATTTTGAAAAACTGTCCTAGAACTTTAAAACTAGTGGACAAATCACAGTAGTTGTCTCATGTAGCTTTCTAGATGGAAAGCTACATTTCCTACAGAACTTATGAGCTGTTTTCATCTCCTGGGGAATGCAGTACTTTGAAGAAATGTGAATTTGCCCTGGTCCTTCAGTGGCCTCTCAGGACTCAGAGTGGCTAAGCTGCAGTTGTCAACATTGACAGTTTGATACTCAAGGTCTTCTCTATGGAAGATTCTACACCTCTCTAACCCTACCTAACACTGCAGCAACACAGGATCCTCACCAAAATCATCTATCAATATTCTCTACAAACCCATGTGCATCTCTACTCCTTTGCTTGGCTCTTATATATAAATCCTGTATACTCATAGTATAGTCAATGAGTGATTAATATTCCTGTATGAGTGAGACACTTCAATGATCTAGGCCAGCTCAAAGCAAAATCTTATGTTATCATTAAACAGGAATAATAAAGATCAAATATATATTTGGATATTTCTCTCTATATATATGTGTGTGTCTACAGCCATACCACCTTGGAATCTGATCTGATCGCCTCAGGTATGGGAAGCTAAGCAGGGTTGGCCTGGTTAGTACTTGGCTGGGAGACCGCCTGGGAATATTGGGTGCTATAGGCTTAGGAGAAGGACTCAGCAGCTGACTCCCAAAACAATCAGCCATTGGAAACCCTATGAAGAGTAGAAAAGCACTGACAATAATGCCTGGCATGGCAAAGTGTCAGGTAGTGTTTCATTCTGTTGTACATAGGGTCGCTATGAGTCAGATCTGACTCAACAAGAACAATGTGTGTGTATGTGTGCATGTGAGTTATGTTTGTGCCTAGATATATGTTGTATTATGACTTTTGTGTCCTCATGACCAAAACACCTGAGAAAAACTTAAAGGGAGGAATTATTTATTTTGGCTCACAGTTTCAGAGGGTTCACTGCATGGTTGGTTTGGTCCACGCACTTAGGTAAAATACCATGCAGCAGGACATGAGGCAGAGGAGCTTCTTTGTGGCAAGGGGGAAGGAGAGAATACAGGAAGGGACCAGACAAGACATAGCCTCTAGGGACATACCTCCAGTGACCTCTTTCCTCAAACCAGGTCCCACTTCTGACTTCACCACTTCCTGATAATGCCAGTATAGTATGAATCCACCCAGAGAATATTCATTTTTGAATCACCAAACATGGTACAGTGTCTAAAATAGGGAAGGGCCTCAATATTCACTGAATAAATGAATGATAAAATGTGCTCAATAATTTTCAGTAGGCTCAAGGTAGCAAATAGAAATAAACTCAAATGTTAACAACCCATATGTTCAAAATATACCTGGCCCATATTTTCACAGTTAGCTTTGCATCTCATTTAACTAGATACTTGCCCATCTAACTCAATTATGTGTGTAAATGTGTGCATATTTGCATGTGTGTATACTCTCGCACTTTTCTTAACCTTTCTCCCAATTATGTTTCTGTTCTCATTTTGTCAGAAATTCCAGAACAGAAAAACATGTTACATGTCTTGTGGGGATAGCATAAAGGAAGAAAGGCTATGTCTTAATTCCTATTTGTGCCTGTTTTGCAGAATGATTTATTTGTATTGTCTGCATAGCATAACCAACTGAGAAAAGGAAACAAATTCAAAATAAAAATATGTTTCAGGTAAATCCTTCAGCTAAAGTTATTTCAGAGGGAAAAAAGGGAAAAATCTATGAAGATGTGGAAATATTTCTTGAAGGTCCCGCCCAAATTATAAATCATTGAAATGAGAATCAGAAGTGAAGGAGTCCTAAGATAATGTGATGTAAATACTGGGACTTATTAGTGGAAGATTTAAAAATAGAACATACCAGTATCATGAAGAATAATGGACTTTTTAATTACACAAGGTTGAATAGAGTTTGTAATTTACTCAAAGTGGCATTCATGTTTTCCAGGTCTGTGTGCTTAACATGTCATGGAAGGGCAGTTTATGTTCCCCTAAAGAAGAGACATGCCTGAAGCCATCCTACTGTGCATCTGATCCCGTCACATCGTGGAAGCTAAGCAGGGTCAGGCTAGTTACTATTTGGATGGGAGACCACCTGGGTATACCAGGTGCTGTACAGCTGGGAGAAGGACCCAGTAACCAACTCCCAAAAAACCAATCTGCCACTGAAAACCCTACGAATAGCAAAGAAGCAGTAACAATACTATTTCATCTGTTGTATGTAGGGTTGCTATGAGTTGGATACTGACTTGATGGCACCTAACAACAACAACAACAAAGAAGAGACACCTCATTGAACAGTCATTCTCTTGTACTAGGAGATAGAGATGGAGTTTCACTAAATTAATTTCTTCTGAACATTATTTTAAGAAATTTGTGAATGACAATCGTGCTTTTGTGGAATCCCATAAGGATTTTGGAGAAATTGGTCAAGGAGAGGCCCTCTACACAGTTACTGATTCTTTCTTAATAATTATCTACAGAGTATAGAGTCACGATTATTGACCCAAAGCCAACACCCATAGCTGAATATCTGACACAGGTAAAGGAAGAGCTGGTCACTCATTAATGTCAAGTGTTTTTACATGTTAAAGAAACTTTTGAACTGACCCTCACACTGAACACAGATTTCTTGTGTCCTTATGTATAATTAAGTATTCATAGCTTTCTCTGTGCAGCCAATAGTTGTTCCAAATGGACCTTCACTTTACAACATAACAGCTAAAATTGGCTTTGCATTTGTCTATAGCAAAAGGGAACTTAAAGTTTGAATCATGAGGGGTAACTCTTCTTCCAAATTAGCACCATGGGGAACCTACAGATTAACTTCTGTATTCAGCCAGTGTAGATGTGGCTGGCATGAAGGATGATGTGCTAGGAGATAAAAATAAAACTTTACTAAAGAGCAAAACATTTGGCTTAGAAACAAATAAGGAAGCTGGGGTGGGGGGATGACAAAAACAAACAAATATACTCCAGAGAATACAATTAGATGTGACCAAAAAGGCAGCCTGAGTAGAATCATGGTATTTATCCTCTTCAGTGTATTTTTTTCCTAAATTAAGAAAACAACGTATGAGTACTTTTGGGCCAATCATTACAAAGCATGTCAGCATTTTGATTTCTTCAGTCGGTATCTTATGGGAAAATGAACCAGATGGCTGCATACTGAAATTAGTCAAGGTTCTCTAGTCTTCCTTGATGAAAAATAGTTACTTGTTCCCTTCATTTTCAGAAATTTCAATAACTAGAAAAACTAAGTCATCATATTTCTTAATGAATATAGGTCAGCAGTGTGTTCTATTATGGAAGAACAGGTACCCATATATCCCTATGTGTCATATACGTTTCTATAACTTTGGCATCGTTGTTCAGTACTGTTGAGTTAGGTCTGACTCATAGCGACCCTCAAGGGTTTTTAATGGCTGATTGTTTCTGGATTGCTTCAGGGACTAGATTGCCAAATACTTCTCCTGTTTTTGCAGTGCTGGGGATGGAACCTGCGTCCTCAGAAAGTGTGGAGCAGAACTCTACCAACTGAGCTAAATCCCAGCCCTCTAACTTTATTTTCTTTAAAATAGGCAGCCCAGACTCATGATTACAGTTTTTCACTAATTTTGTGTACTTAAGAGACTGCCATTTTCTTTACATTTTATACCTCCACTGTATTCAGGGGGTCAAGAGTCTCTTTCATTATCCAAGGCAGTGGGAGTTATCTGTATGACAAATTGAAGTTTGGCCTCAACTCTTTTAAATATTAGGCAGGCTCTCAGATATCTGAACTTTAAGGTCTTAGATACTCACAAACTAAGCTATTTTGGCTTTGAACTCTTTCCCTGGCACCATATGGAACTAGTTTTGCCTTTCTCGCAATTACTT
>VMDO01025709.1:0-27824 GCA_007922755.1 Pedetes capensis | reverse complement strand
ATCTGAAATAGATCAAACATGCAATCAAGACATACTGATAATCACTGGTGACTGGAATGCAAAGGTTGGAAACAAAGAAGAAGGCTCAGTAGTTGGAAAATATGGTCTTGGTGACAGAAATGAAGCTGGAGATCGCATGATAGAATTTTGTCAGACCAATGACCTTTTCATTGCAAATACATTTTCTCAACATCGTAAATGGAGAGTATACACATGGACTGCACCAGATGGATCATAAAGGAATAAAATTGACTACATATGTGGAAAGAGACAATGGAAAAGCTTTATACAAAATGTCAAAACAAGACCAGGTGCTGACTGTGGATCAGACCATCAACTTCTCATATGCAAGTTCAAACTGAAGCTGAAGAAAATTAGAACAAGTATACGAGAGCCAAGGTATGACCTTGAGTATATCCCACCTGAGTTCAGAGACCACCTCGAAAATAGGTTTATGCATTAGACACAAATGATAGGAGACCAGAAGAGTTGTGGCATGACATAAAAGATATCATTCAAGCAGGAAGCAAAAAGTTCTGAAAAAGACAAGAAAAAAAGAAAAGACCAAAGTACATGTGAAAAGAGATGCTAGACCTTGCCCTTGAACATCCAGCAGCTAAAGCAAAAGGAAGACATGAGGAAGTTAAGGAACTAAACAGAAGATTTCAGAAGGCAACTCGAGAAGACAAAAACAAATATTATAATGACATGTGCAAGGAGCTGGAGGCAGAAAATCAAAAGGGAAGAGCATGCTCCGTGTTTCTCAAGCTTAAGGAAGTGAAGAAAAAATTCAAGCCTCGAGTGGCAGTAGTAAAAGATTCTACAGGGAAAATATGAAATGATGCAGGAAACACCAAAAGAAGGTGGGAAGAATACACAGAACCATTATATAAGAAAGACTAGGTAGGTGACGAACCAATCCAAGAGGTTGCATATGAAGAGGAACCAATGGTGTTGAAGGACGAAGTGGAAGCTGCCTTGAAAGAACTGGTGAAACACAAGGCTCTAGGCATCGATGGGATACCAATAGAGATGTTTCAACAAACAAATGCATCACTGGAGGTGTTAACATGTTTATGCCAACAGATTTGGAAAACAGCTACTTGGCGAAATGACTGGAAGAGATCCATATTTGTTGCCTATTTCCAAAAAAGGGGATCCAACTGAATGTGCAAACTATAGGACAATATCATTAATATCACACACCAGCAAAATTCTACTAAAGATCATCCAGAATCCACTGCAGCAGTATATAGACAGGGAATTACCAGAAAATCAAGAAGGATTCAGAAGAGGGCGGGGAACCAGGGACATCATTGCTGATGTCAGGTGGATATTTGCTGAAAGCAGATAATATCAGGAAGATCTGTGTTTTATCAACTATGCAAAAGCATTTGATTGTGTGGATCATAACAAATTATGGATAACACTTCAGAAAATGGGAATACCAGAACACCTAATTGTGCTCATGAGAAGTCTATACATGAGCCAGGAGGCAGGTGTTCGAATAGAACAAGGAAACACTGAGTGGTTTAAAGTTGAGAAAGGTGTGTGTCAGGGCTGTATACTTTCACCCTATCTGTTCAATTTATATGCTGAGCAAATAATCCGAGAAGCTGGGCTTTATGAGGAAGAACATGGCATCAAGATTGGAAGAAGACTCATTAACAACCTGCGTTATGCAGATGACACCACTCTGCTTGCTGAAAGTGAAGAGGATTTAAAACATTTACTGATGAAGATCAAAGATCATAGCCTTCAATATGGGTTATGACTAAACATCAACAAAACAAAAATCCTTACAACTGGGTCAGCACGCAATTTCACAATCAATGGAGAAAAGATTGAGGTTGTCCAAGATTTTGCTTTGCTTGGCTCTATAATCAACACCCATGGAAGCAGCAGTCAGGAAATCAAAAGACGCATTGCTCTAGGTAAAGCTGTGGCAAAAGATTTCTTTAGAGTATTGAAAAGCAAAGATGTCACATTGATGACCAAGGTGCGTCTGATTCATGCCATGGTATTTTCAGTGGCATCATATGGTTGTGAAACCTGGACATTGAACAAGAGAGACAGAAAAAGAATTGTTGGTTTTGAATTGTGGTGCTGGAGATGTCTATTCAATATACCATGGACTGCCAAATGAACCAACAAATCTGTCCTAGAAGAAGTGCAACCAGAGTGCTCCTTGGAAGCAAGAATAGCCAAACTGCGTCTTACATATTTCAGACATGTAGTCAGGAGAGATCAATCCCTGGAGAAGGACATCATTTTTGGAAGAGTGGCAGGTCAATGCAAAAGAGGAAAGCCCTCCACCAGATGGATTGACACAGTGTCTGCAACAATGGGCTTAAACATAAATAAGATCATTTGCCTGGCACAGAATTGGCAAGTGTTTTGATCTGCTATACATAGGGTTGCTATGAGTTGGACTCGAGTTGACCGCACCCAACAACAACAACAATTCTTGTGTTAACTCTTATTAAACAGAAATTTTTGCATATTGCAGGGCACTGTGACGTTCACTTGTAAGCCTTTAATCCCAGCAACTCAGGAGGCAGAGGCCAGAGGATCACAGGTTCAAAGCCAGAGGCAGCCTGCATTACTCAGCAAGACTCTGTCTGATGATAAAAAATAAAAAAAGGCCTGGGATTGCAGCCCAGTGATAGTGTGTATGCAAAGGCATTGGGTCCAATCCCATGGTATGACCAAAAAAAAAAAAAAAAAAGAAAGAAAGAAAGAAAAAAAGAAAAAAATGAAATAATAAATAAAGAATTTTTGCATGTTATCAATGCACATGTAAATAAATATAAACAGATCTAAAAGATCAGCAAAAGATAATATTTTCGGTGATTTTTTTTCTTCCTGATGTTTATTTATTATATGTTGGATATACTTCTCTTACCACATGTAGGCCTGTCTCATTTTTAAAAAATAGCCATCTAGACCAGGCATGGTGGTACTTGGGTTTAATCCCAGCCACTGGGGGGCTAAAACAGGAGGATTACACGTTCAAGGCCAGAGGCAGCCTGTATAATTTAAGACCCTGTCGCAAAATAAAAAGTAAGTCATGGGCTAGGGTATGGCTCAGTGGTTGAGCACTTGTTAATAGCATGTGTGACGTCCTGGGTTCAATTCCCCAGTACAGTAAACAAACAAACAAAAACCCCATCTAATAATTCCATTTTGTGGGTGCTTTATGTTTTATTTTACTCAGGGTTGTAATTGTGAATACTTTGATTTTTTCCCAGCTTTCTGTTTTTATAAATGCTGTAATGAGGAATCCCTGGTGAACTTCTGCAAGTATGACTTCAGGATACTTCCCAACAGTGGGACTTTAGGCTCTGAGGGTAGATGCTTATTTAATATTGGTAGTTTAACTCTACAAACAAGTTACATCAATTAGTTTGCCACCAACAGTATAGTATTTTATAAAAAAAATGGTTTACTTTTATTTTCCTCCACTTAGCAGGTGAGAAAATTGAGTACAGAGCAGGGCTTTTTATCTCTTGAGCCCTGCTGCAGCTAACAGAGTGCTCAATAAATATTTGCAGAAGGAAGAAATGAAGAATGAAAAATTTCTGCTCATATTTTAGCCTATGTTACACCATCAGAGTTATGTCAGAGGCAATATTAAAGTCACACATTAATATGACACCCAGACAAATTTGATAATTCATGGAAAGGTGCATGTGTGGTTGTAAATTCACCAGGCAATTACACAGAATCTTCTTATTAATCTTATGTAGAGGCCCACGAAAAGGAAGAGATATTTCTGGAATCAATCTATACCTTCTTTCTTTCAGAGTGGGCTATCCCCGGGGGCCTGCAAATCCTTAGCAGGCTGGGGATCTAAGTAAGTGGAAAAGGACAGAAAGAAGAGGTGAACATTCTCTTCTTTGCCTGAGGCAGAAAGTACATACCTCTGCCAGATTAAGTGGGGAACAATCCTTCCATTGTTCATGTGTGTTATATCAGCCTTGTGAACACTGATTGTGGCTCCTAAGGGCCTAATGGACAGCCTCTCAGCTCTACAGCCTGACCGTCACTGGGTCTCAAGTGTGTGCCCTGTGACCTCTAGCTACTCCTGACAGCTGGTGACATATTATAGGATTTGCTGACCTGCTTTCTGGAGTCATTCCACCCTGCTCTGTTGTGAAAAGCGTTCTCATCTTCCTGAGTCTTATAGCTGAAAGTGGCTATATCTATCTATCTATATCTATCTATCTATCTCCAGGATCTAATATCTTATTGCCTGATTCATTGATGCCAATCATTCTTCATACTGGTTGCCATAGTGATTTTTAATCTGTGTACACATTTTTAGTGAATGAATGGTAAATATGCCCATCCATCTGTATTCCAACCTGGAGACTCAGAATATTTTTTTCTTTAAAAAAAAAAAGACCTCTTGTGCTTTCCACATTTATCTGAAATGCTGCTTGCATCCCACAATGTTGATACCCCTAGGGAAGACAAGGTGAATCTTAGAGGCTTTTATTTTCGCCTGCATGCTCACCAGCCTGATGCCTATTTGGCTGATCATCCCTGACTGGTTCAGTGCAAGTGTAATGAATGTCCTAGATTACCCAGTGACTTTGAACTTTAATTTTTATTAGCTAGGTTCATTCAAAGAGCACTTTGGTGCCCCCATAATCTTTAGGATGCTTTTTATCTGCAGGATGATAGGATTTATGGCCCCCAGGTTGGAAAAAGCATAAAGATGAGATGGTCCTCCTGAGAGGTTTGTCTCTTCAGGTTAGTGTCAATGCAGAAGCCTTATTTACCCACTAGATCCCAAGACCATGAAAAGTAAATCCATGGTAGAGTGCTAAAACATGGCTCTTGTTTGAAGCCATTGCAGCATCTAAAACTGACACTGCAATCAATGGAAACATTTTATTGGCCCTCTCGGGTTTTACTACAGGAAATCACAAAGCTCTATTTTGTACCAAAGCAACAACAGATTTGTTGGTGGCCTTGAATCAATCTGTTAAATATAGCTGAAAGAATGTGGATATTAGTGAAATTGGATAGGAATTTTCAGGTAGTGCCAAGATATAAGCTCCTACAAATAATCAATCAACCAAACAAACACAGAGATGTAAGTTTTTGCATAGGTCTTATAAATTTTCAAAATATCGTATGCTCAATCCACCAAACCTAGGAAGAACATGGGAAGATGTGATTTGTAACCATTCCATTTTAGGCATGGGAAGTATTTGAAGTTCACAGGGATTGAATGATGTGAGGTTGAAATTCTCATGAGAGGTTTTGCTGTTTCACGTGTGTGTTACACTTTGTGGTTTCAAAAATGAACTGGAAAGCTACAGATGCTAAATCCACCAAGTCTACAACGCTAAATCCACCAAGTCTACAGAAGTAAGCTGAATATCCATCCAGAGCGTAAACTCACCATGTGTAAGCTCTTCAGCTTACTGGAATAACATAGAAAATACACCCGTGTAATTCAAGCACGTAAAAGACATCTAGAGCTTTTGTTGTTGTTATTTGTTTGCTTTTAACTAGGTTTGTAAAAATAATCTGACTCTTACAAGATTACCCATTCATTTCTTCATTTAGATACTTACTGAATGTTTTCTATGTTCCAGGCACTGTACTATGTTGTTGTTGTTAAGTGCCATCGAGTCGACTCATAGTGACCCTCAGGGTTTTCAATGGCTGATTGTTTCAGGATTACCTCAGGAGTGGATTGCCATGTCCTTCTCCCATTTTTGCATTGCTGGGAATTGAACTCGGGACCTCAGAGACTGCAGAGCAGCACTCTACCAACTGAGTTAAATCCCATCCCACACTGCTATCGAAGATGCATGATGCATAATTCATGCTTTAAAGAATAATAATAGCAGTAGCAGATAATATTACTGATGTTAGTTTATATATCGGGCTGGGTTTTAGTTCAGTTGGTAGAGTGTTGCTCTGGGCCTCTCTAAGCCCTGAGTTTGATCCCTAGCACTGCAAAAATGGAAGAAGGACCTGGCAACCCACTCCTGAAACAATCAGCCATCACAAACCCTGTGAATAGCAGAGAAGTACTGACATAGTGCTGGGTATGGCAGTATTGGGGAGTGTTTCATTCTGTTGTACATAGGGTCACTATGTTGATGTTATTGTTGTTAGGTGCCATTGGGTCAGTGTCCAACTCATAGCAACCCTGTATACAAAAGACGAAACACTATTGCCATACTTCTCTGCTATTCATAGGGTTTTCAAAGGCTGATTGTTTTGGGGGAGTGGGCTGCTGGGTCCTTCTCCCAAGCCTATAGCACCTGGAGTTCCTAGGTGCTCTATCATCCAAGTACTAACCAGATCTGACACTGCTTAGCTTCTGAGATCTGACGGGATCAGATGACACAGTGGTATGGCCACAGATAGGGTCACTATGAGTTGGACTCAACTAAGTGACACCTAACTACAACAAGAAGAAGCTCATATCTCAAGTATTGGGCTAATCACATAAGACACATTATTATATTATTCCCAACATCCCCTTATGAGATTGTTGTTGTTGTTAGGTGCCCTTGAGACAGGTCTGAGTCATAGTGACCCTCATAGTGTTTTCAATGGCTAATTGTTTCAGAATTGCCTTGGGAGTGGATTGCAGCATCCTTCATCTGATTTTGCAGTGCTGTATATCAAACCCATGTGCTCAGAGGGTGCGGGGCAGCACTCTACCAACTGAGCTAAACCCCAGCCTGACCTTATGATATTAAGTTCTCTAATTATCTCTGCTTTTTGGATAAGTTAATTGAAGCTTACATCCTAGATTAAGCAAGCCAATAGTGGTAGACCTAAACTCTGTTCACAGTCTAGTTTGACTACAAAGCCTATACCTTTTGCCCCATCTGTCACCTTTTATCCCCATGCTATTCTGTCTGGATCATGGCCTGGCATACACATATACAGAAACAGATAGGTTGGTGATAAATTTGTTATGTTGTTGTTATGTGCCATTGAGTGGGTGTCCTACTCATAACAACCCTATGTACAACAAACAAAGCACTATTGTTGCGCTTTTCTGCTATTCTTGAGGTTTTCAATGGCTAATTGATTTTTGGGAGTGGGTTACCAAGTCATTCTCCCAAGCCTACCTACAGCATCTGGTGTTCCCAGGCAGTCTCCCATACAAGTACTAACCAGGCCCGACCCTGCTTAGCTTCCAAGATCTGACAGGATTGTATGCTACAGTGGTAGGGCTGCAGGCAGCAATAAATTAGGGGGAGTTTAATAACAAAGGAACAAATGAAGTATTATTGGAACATAAAGTGAGGAAAATAAGAGACAACTTGACTTACTAGGTGGAGCTAAATTTGAGTCTTAAACCTAGCCATAGAATTTTACTTGGGAAGGAAAAAGAAAAGTCATTCTAGGAAAAAGGAAAATGTGAGCAAAGCATGAAATCACATCTATGAGTTTCTGTTCTGGGCTGCATGAAAAGTATTTGTTGGTTATGACAGTTTATTGATTTCTCATGGAGTTCATGATACAGTATCAGTTGTATGCAGTGCTGACCATGGAATGGGCATAGTCCTATCACTTTTGCCTCAAGGTAGAAAGAGCTTCTCAAATGTCTACGGTAGTCATACCTCAGAGCACAGCAGCATCTCTGGACTGGTTGTTTCAGTAACCCAGTAAGCATAAGTAACCCCATAAGCATATCCTGAGCTTATGAATTTCAACCCATTGGTCTTACATTTTTTCAGCTCTCCACAATGTGATGATTGCTACTCAAATATTCAAAGAGACTGGAAGTCATCATCTAATTCACACAGGTGACAGTAACATTGGTTGAAAAGCAGGGAGTATATAATTACCCAGGAGCAGGAAGAATGAGAGTTGTCAGCTGTCAAACAATGTTATTACCCTAGATGTGATGCATAGTTCGGTGTGGGTGGGGCATGGGGAGTCTGTCCATTTCTGTACAGACTTAATGCCTTTGAGGGCTTTTAATTGATGGTATGATGTGGCTGTCACTCATCAATACTGGTAGCATATCATTAAGTGCTTGAGAAAATCCTAACAAAATTTTTGGCATACTCTTCATCCTTAAGGAATAGGAGGAAAGTCCCAGAGCTTACTGGAAAAAGAAAAGGAATGCATTAAGTATAATTATCCAGAAAACCCTTTAATGTAATGGAGTTATACTCTTATTTCCTAACTAGAATTTTCCTGCCCCTAAAATTCTACCTAGGAAACTATTTTATGCCAAGTAAGGCTTAAAAATATTTCCCCTATTTAGAGCTTGTGACCTTCTGACCACTAGGAAGATGCCAGGAATTTTTAGAGGAAGCCTGTGTATGTTAAAAAGTGAAGGGAAGGACTTTTTGATAAATGACAGCAGATTAAATGCACAAGTTTTCTTCCCCTTCCCCTCTGGTCCCTATTAAACATCCCTCAAACAACAAAAGAGCAATAAAATGTCATAAAGCAACAAGGACAAAGACAATTGTCCAGAAGATGATAAAGGATGAGAAATGTCAACATTTCTGAAGCTAGAAAGTGGATGCACAGATGACAACTGACCTAGTAGAGAAGAGAAAGCTGGATGTAAGTGGAGAGGAAAGGTAACAAGATGAGATTGAGCCTGTGATCAGCCCAGGGGCCTGAAGATTTCTAGTTGCCAGGTGTGTGGGAAGGGACAAGTGCTGGATACTGAGGCATCTTCTGAAAGTACACATAAGGAGCAATTAGGCAACCAAGAAATCACCTACTAAGTAACTCATCTTCCCTGTCTGGCAAGAGCAGGGACAATTTTCTTCAGATAACTGAACAGAGAGGCTTTGGATTTAGGGACAAGAAGCCCAACAGGGGGAATTTTGAGATACTGTACTGAAGAAAGAGGGATTAAATTAAAATCTGCCTTGACTCAACCCACCCCACAACTACTGTCCTGAGCACATTCCCCAGAACTATAGATCAGCAAGAAATTGGAAGATTCATCTTTGGAGAAAATAATCTGCCCAGTGAGGGGTAGGGAGAAACCTGGAAATACTAGCATTTTGACATCCCTCAAAGAAACTGCCACATCCCTATTTGCTTATGCTATTGTAAAACCCATCTGTAAATAGGTTATCATCCTATTTGCCCCTTTTCCCCTGTACAACATATTTTTTAAGTAATTGCATTATGTCCTTTAGGACCTTTAGGATGAGATGATTGGGATAATCATTCTGTAATCTGTTCTGTAAAATTATAATCATAGATAGTTATACAGGTGCTTCCACACAGAGTTCTTCAGTCAAAAGCTTTTTTTTTTTTATCAATACTAAGTGATTGCACCCAGGGCACTTAACCACTGAATTGCCTCCTCTAGACTTCCCTTTTGTATTTTTTATTTTATTTTGAGACAGTTCTCAATAGATTATTTAGGCTGCCTCTGGCCTTAAACTCATGATCCTCCTTCCTCAGTCTCCTGAGTTTGGGAGATTACAGGCATTTACTATGGCACCTGGCTAGTCAAATGCTCTAGGAAAGTAATATGTATTTGGTACCTGAGATGGCTTTTCTTCCATTGTTGTCACATGGCTTCTGGTATCCTAATTATATATTGCCACAACAATGCTATAGAAGGACCCTAAATCTCAATGGCTTGGAACAATAAGCCTTTACTTAGCTTAGGAGTGCAGGTAACTAGGTTATTCTGGTGCTGGCCTCACCCAGCTCAGGTGTCTGTGAGCAGCTGCAGGTACACTGAGCAGCTTTGCTGATCCTTCTTGTGCCCTCTCTGTAAGTCTCTCAGTGTGATTGAGGGGGTCAGTCAGATGTCAGTTGATTATCTAGGCTCAGAAAATTGGAGACAACTCAGTTATGCTTCACATATGTCTTTCTCCAGCACTTAGTCTGGGCACTGTCATGACAAAATCAGAGGAAGAGTGAAAGCAGGCCTCAGTGTGTAAGTAGTTTTCCTGTTTCTATTAACATCATGTTTGTTGATGTTCCAATGGCTAAAGCTTATCACACAACTGAGTCTTAAATTAAGGGTCATGAAAAATTGGGCCCATCAAGGCTGCTAGTCTACCTTATGTAGGTCCACCTTATTCCCTCCTCTTGTGTCTAGACCCCACCATGTAATTTAGGGAGTATTGATTTGGGGTGTTATCTTTGCCCCCAAATTTTCTCTCTGCCAAAAGGACCCTATACTGTATACTGTTAGTTAGATTACCTAAACACACAATTCATCTTGAAAACAGAATATGTTGACCTTAGGAAGCCACTGACGTAGGAAAAAAAAATGACTAGAGGTTGAAGGGAACCAAATTATACAGCAAACCACCTGTTCTTTGAAGTGTGGTGATAAAGGGTTTTATCAACATAGGACTGAACTCTCAAATCCTCATCCAGAGTTGAAGTGATGGAATTACTTTGGTGCTTCCTTTCATTCATTTTTGAAGTCCAAATTTGTGGACCACATAAAGACTGGTATCATGGTGGAGTAAACATTTCAGTACTTGGTTTCAGGGATTAAGAAGGGTGACCTTCACAAATCACTTTCCTTCTGCTTCCTTTTCTGAGTAAATGTGATGATTATCTTGTCTAGAGAAAAAATATTTTATAGTGTTAATTATTAAATGAGACAAATGGGTGATGATTCTAATCTAAACGTATAAAATTCCAGACCAACATTTTATAGTATCACTATCATGGCAAGAAGTCATCCTTGTGATAGTAATAAAAACAATAATAATAGCTTTCATTTGCACTATACTAAGAACTTCTATAACTTTATTTAATCTTCATGCCATTGCAATGGAAGGGAATATTATCCCTGTTTTAAAGAATATTTTAGAAAGGACAACTACTTTACCAACTTCACATGACAATGACAGGAATGTAATGAAAGGAATCTGGCAGTTGGATTCTAGGTCCTGTCTTCTGAATTATTCTTTTCATGCTTCACATTGTGACAGGCTTTTGCAATTGAGCCTTGGGCACTTTTCAGAGTGTTTACCCTGTAACTAATCTCCATGACATGTTGTTGTTATCTGCTGTCAACTTGAGTCCAGCTCATAGAGACCCTATGTACAGCAGAACGAAACACTCCATCATTCTGTCCCAGACACATGATATTATTTATGTTTAAGCCCATTGTTTCAGACACTGGGACAATCCATCTGGTGGAGGGTTTTCCTTCTTTTTGTTGACCTGCCACTCTCCCAAATGCAAGGTCTTTCTCTAGGGATTGGTCCCTCCTGTCTACATGTCCAAAATATGAAAGATGCAGTCTATTTTTGCTTCCAAGGAGCACTCTGGTTGCACTTGTTCTAGGATAGATCCATGGTGCATTCAATAATCATCTCTAGCACCATAGTTCAAAAGCCTCAATTCTTTTCCTGTCTCCCTTGTTCAATGTCCAGCTTTCACAACCATATGATGTGACTGAAAATAGCATGGCATGAATGAGGCACACCTTTGTCTACAATGTGACATCTTTACTTTTCAATACTGTAAAGAGATCTTTTGCCACAGTTTTTCCCAAAGCAACGCATCTTTTGATTTCTTGCCATGACATAGTATATTACATTAAATAGAAGGCAGATGCAAGATGTTGCTATCATTAATCATTAATATGTATGTATACAGCATACTGCTAAAAGTATATGTGTGCAGGGGGTAAGAATAAGACATGTTGTTGTTGTTAGGTGCTGTCCAGTCGAGTTCAACTCAGTAACTCTCATAGGGTTTTCAATGGCCAATTGTTTTGTGATTGTTTTGGGAGTGGGCTGCCATGTCCTGTCATTTTTGCAGTTCTGGAGATCAAACCTAGGGCCTCAGAGACCACAGAGCAGCACTATACTAACTGAGCTAAATTCTAGCTTTGAGAATAACACATAGAAAGACTTAAAAACAATGTGGCCCATGCCAAAATGTGCAAACAACTTCTAGCCAGGATGGGTAGAAGACAGGTCACAGGTGGGATTAAGAGGCAACTGAAGATTTTACGTGTTAAAATGGCTTTTATTTCTTTGTTTACCAATTACATATTGGAAATCTGTTATGAGAAAGGTGAAGAGAGTAGAGAAATGAGTAAGGCAGTCCTTCTCTGTAAGGAGCCCAGGTTCTAGTGAAAGATATAAACATAGACACCCCCCAACACCTACCCACACTCTGAGGTAGCATGGCTATGAAATCTAATAAAACTGACTTTGGTTGGAATGTAGAGATTGGATTCAGGGGATTCATCAAGGGAAGGCACCATGGAAGAAGTAACAATTGAACTGCATTGGGAAGAACAAAGAGGGACTCTTCAGAAAGAAAAATCAATAAGTAAACAGAAAATAGGAATGCTATTCAGTGAATGCAAAATGCTGAGAGATGAACAGACAAGCACAGTTGCAAGATGGAGTTGGATGGGGAAGGCACAGTAAGAAGTGAGTATCAATCAGATTGTAAAGAGTCATGGTGAGAAAATGGAGATGTAGCTTAGAAAATGGAAGCTGTCAAAGTTAAGAACCTGAATCTTCATCTGTAAGGAAATGTTAAAATGAAAAAGTGCTCAGTACTCCCATTGGGCAGAATTTGCCCATTATTTTTTATTTTTTATTTTTATGGGACCAGCAGAGGCAGAGTGGTGATAACACATGTCCAGTGCTATTGGTTTAGCTGAAAGGAATTTCCTGTGAGACTACATGGCATCTCAAACTGACAGAATCTAGGCATACAGCCTCTCTTGTGCACTGGCCCTTGCAAAAACTGAGCTGCTACAAAATATATGTCTGAGAAGTTCTAGTTCTTCCTCTTTGCTGATGTTAGAGGTGCTGGGACACTAATGGAAGAAGCTCCTGGCATGACAGCCAACCTCACTTTGGTGTCTGTAAGAGCAGTGTAGACAAAGAGAAAAGGAGGAAAGTGTGTGCAAACCTAAGTTCCAGCCCACAACTGTGCACAGGTCTGCTACTCCAAGACCGGAACAGGCTGTGCAAGAATGAGACAACTCAGAAGCCAGGAAGAGCATCTGCATTTGCATGCTGTGGGTTAGTAAGCAAGCTGCCACTGTGGATTCCTTTTGTCTTTTACTTTAATCAGCCTGAACATACTTCAGAAACCTCTTTGCCCCTAGTCCCATGCCTGATGGATGGACTGAGGCCATCACTGCTATTCTCTGGTCACAACCAATAAATTATTTTTAAAACCCTGGGTATTTCTCAGCTTTTGAAAATAAAGACGTTGCCAGGTTTCAATAGTAGGTACTTGGTAATCTGGAGTCTATGATTTCTTCTAGATGAAAAAGACAAACTATCCTATCAGAGTAGTTCTAAGAAATAAAATGCTTTTTCATGTTATAAATCCACCTTTGTGTGCGTGTTCCCCTTCTTCCTTCAAAAACCCACCCTACTTATTTTGCTACACACATTGTACCCACACTCACAACTGCACATGCTTGTATAGCTCCTCATATTTACATAACTACATGGAAGGTTACTGAGATCTGGGAAATTCAAAATTATATGAAATTCAAGGGAAAAGGAAGAAGTCTATATGAGTGGGTGTCAGTATTCATATTAATGCATAATAATTATTGTATATAATTTTATGTTTGCTTTGGTCATACAATATTCATTTCCCTAAGTTTCTTAATTATCTTTTTAAATTATTACATTAGAAACAAATATTGCATTAAGTTGACATATCATCTTCATTTTACTTGTATTCTAATTTAAACTTCAAATATTTGTGATTATAATCCAAGCTTAAATGAACAACTTTGCAGTTTTTGCAGCAGAATTTCACCAAAATAAGCATCCTAGAGTGGAATTATTTGAGAAAAGAATTTGGAAACCTTTATTGCTCTTAATAATTATTTTCATGTTGTCTTAAAAAATGAGTAGAATAAACTTTTTATGTCCCTAGGAGGGTGAATATGCCAACTTCACTAGAATTTTCCCAATAGTATGCTATGATTTTAAGATGTTTTATTTGTTTTTCTACTAATCTTTTAAGCTAAAATGGTATAGCAAAGTTGACTTATTTTGAAAGTCCATGACTAGTAAGAAAAATGAATTTTCCCAAGCACATACTTCGTGTTTATGTTTTTTCTACATACATTATTTATATCCTTTATATATATGGTGTCTGTTTTTCTCATAAAGTTTAATGAGTCCTTTAAATGGTATAGATATTAACCACTTAAATGCAATATTAGACATTTGTGGATAGCAACAACTTGCATTTTGAAATAGTCTTTCCATGATTGTAAGCAAGACTTTCTTCTTCTCACCAGCATTCAGCACTCTGCTTAGTGTCTAGCATCTTAAAGACAGCATCCTGACTTGCCTGTGGAAAGTGAGGGCAGAAATATGACAGAAAGCAGGAATTCCAGGGCCAGACTGAGATCTCAGCTCTGCCACCCACTATGTGGCTTTAAATAGAATAGAAACAATAAAGACATCTACTCTATATGATTGTTGTGAATATTAAAAGGATTTGTGCAAGTGCTTGGACATATGCTTTCCCCAAAGCACTAACTATATAAATATACTTGCTATTTTAGGGATATGAGTATCAAGGGGAAATAAGTCCTGCTTTCTCAATAAGTAGAGAAGAGATGAGGAAGAAATCTTGGGTTGTCTTCCTAATTCTTCCCTGTCCTAGCCCTGTTCATCTTGGTCCTTCTTGATGCTTCACAGAACATTAGTGAAAAATCTTCCATATCAAATCACTGAGATAAATTTTTGTATCCAGGGGAAAAATTAAAGAAAATTCATCTGGGGCATTAAATCAGGAGATAAAACATGCATAAATAATAGCATGGCATAGTAGACAAAGAATGAATTTTGAAGACTGATTGGCCAAGGTTCAAATCCTACATTTGTTATAAGTTTGCTGTACAAATATAAGCAAGGTGCTTGATTTTTCTGAGCCTCATTACAGGCCTTGAAGGGATGCTCTGAGAATCAAATAAATTGAACTATTTGTATAATGGTGCATGGAACAAAATAGACATTCAATAAGTTATAATAATTAGTAATGAAAAATGTGCTTGAGTGATTTGGTTTTGGTTATATGAGTATTCTGCTACTGACCAGGGGGAAAAAATCCCATGGGTTCAGACAATAGTTGAGTTTGAACTGCTCTTTAAGTGACAGATTTAAGGGTTAGAGAGAACTTCAATGGGGTAGTATGACACAAAGCATTACTTCTTTATTCAATACTTAGAATAAATGTGTCACTTGCTTTGGGGGTTATTGAAAGAATTGAATGAGACTATGTATATAATTCACCAGGCAGAATACCTGGTGTGGAATAAATGCTTGATGATGCCTCTGACCAAATGTGAGGCTAATCTAGTGAGAAAAATGAATGGCTGAGGTATGGGAGGAATGGGAAATGAGATGAAAAGTTGAGTGTGAGTTCTGATGGTGGAAGGCCAAAAGGCTGCTCTCTGAGATGCATTGAGATGATTCTGATTCCTCTCATTTTTCTTAGAGTCTTTGGAAGCTGAGCAAAGAGGCACTTCAATTGTACAGAACAATTTGTTGATGCTTAACAAGAAAGATGCTATCATTGTGCTCTGTGATGCACTGAAGAGATTTGTCTCCATTCATTCATTCTCTGGGGCTTGAGGCAAGAATTTCTCCAAAGAAATGCTTTGACACATCCATGGAACAACTGTTTGAGCCACCTAGACTAGCATCATATTTGATCAGCATCATCATCTACCATTTATCAAACACTTAGTTCCAGGTACTCTACCTAGTTCATTATATACACCACTTCATTTAATCCTCTCAGTAACCCATAAAGCAAGCGACACATTTATTCTCATTTTAAAAATGAGGAAACTGAACTTGGAGAAATTTTACAGCTAGAAATCACAGAGGCTAGATTTGAACTTCCCAAACCACTACTCTCAGCCATCTCTACCATCAGTCTTATACTCTCTTTGCAAAGTTATTGTGCAATTGCTTCATTCTCTCCTTTCCCCCTACTGCCTCAAGTGCATTGCAATTCCTTTCTCTCTATCTGTCCCCTCCTACTGCTTTTCCCAGGCTCACTACGTACTCAGTCTCTCAACATTTAAGGAATATATGCAGTATGCTAAGCATTCTGCTGAGTGATTGTTTTTATTTCTTCATAATCCCAGAGTACTGGAACATATACTTAATAAATACCTGATCTTGTTAGGTGTGGTCCAGCGCCATATAAGAAGTGAATAAGTTAAAGATCTTTTAGCTGAAACTTCCATAGGTGGAAGCACTCTTGTCTGCTTTCCTTCCTTTCCTTCCCTCCCCAAACTCCATCCTTCTTTCTACACATGTTTGCCATGTGGATGTCTAATATCAAATACTACATCAAGTGCTCAGAACACAATAAAATGGACAGAAAGACAAATAAATATAATTAAAATATGTTTCTGATCCACTGTCAGGATTCAATGCCCATGTGCTGAAGATCACTACTTAATGCTGGTTCTTCATTTACCATTTAGTAATACACTACTTGTCACTGCTCCCTGTTGTAAAAAGCCCAAACAGAACCAAACTAAATGGCAGCACCAAAGATTAGATGAAAGGAGAGGGGGCTTTGGGTAATTCCATCCATTCTATTCCTTCCAGTGTGCAGAGATTTTGAGATAGGGAACAGGTAGGATCCTTTGGTTATGGCTATAAATAGAGATCAGAGTTATAGAGTTGGAGCAGGAGAGTTTGTTGGGAACCCTGGGAGCTGTACAAGGAATCTTTGACCATGACCACAGCACCTAAGTGTGTTCAAGAGTTAGGGAATGTATGTTTTTGCCCCCATCCCTTATTCATATGTTGAAGTCTTAACCCCTGATACAATGGTATTATGAGGTGAGGCCTTTAGGGGGTGACTAGGTGTAGATGAAGTCATGAGGCAGGAGCCCATGTGGTGGAATTAATGCCATTATAAGAAGAGAAAGCCTGCCACTCTAGCCCCGTGGCATTCGATCCTGTCAGATCTCAGACACTAAGCAGGGTCAGGGCTGGTTTGTACTTGGATGGGAGACCTCTTGGGAACACCAGGGGCTGTAGGCTTGGGAGATGGACCCAGCAACCCACTCCCAAAAATCAATCTGCCATTGAAAACCCTATGAACAGCAGGGAAGCACTTGACAATAGTGTTTCACCTATTGAATGGAGCATCGCTATGAGTCGGATACCAACTCGATGGCACCTAACAACAATAACAAGAGGAGAAAAAGACCAGAACTTTTTTTCCACTGTGTAAAAGTACAGTCTACAGGCCAGGAAGGGAGCCCTTACTAAGAACTGAATCTGCAGTTGCTTTGATCTTGGCTTTTCCAGGCTCTAGAACTGTGAGAAATAAATGTATATTGTTTAAGCTACTTAGTCTACAGTATTTTGTTATATGAGCCTGAGTTTCCTAAGACTCCAAGTTTCTCTAGTAACATGATCCTATGTCTTCTGTGAATGACAAATAGGATCAGGCTGTACAATTTTTCTCTTCTGGCTGGGGTGGTAGAGGGATATTAGGATGTTCTCCTGATTATTTATGTGAGGACAAACTATTTTCCAAATCAGAAACATTCATGAGGAGAAGATCTGGTAGAAATGAGGCTGTGAACTCTATAAAGGTGTTCCTCTTCGGGACTGACCTCAGTCCATCCTGTAGACCCCTTTCTCTTATGAATTTATTATAAAAGCAAAACCATCTTTCATTTCTCAACAGAGATCTGAACATCTGAAATAAATAGAGTTCTGTGTTAGACAGAAGAAATTAATTTTGTTAATTTTGTTGGTCTTTGATTTCAAAAAGCAGAACAGCTTATATAAGTTTGCCTTCTACTGACTGGTTGTTATGCCTTAAGGGAGGGGATACTGGCCACTCTGAGCTCATATTTCTCAGCTACAGCAAGACAAAGAAGTTGGATTTTAGAGACCAAGGTACTGCTAGTTTCTTGTGACAGATGCTCATATATTTGTTAAATGAACAAGCTGAGCATACCCTGCCTCATAGGAAATATAAATATTAGTCTTGCTTACTTTGTCACCCATTAATAGTGCACAATTGTATAACAATGGGAATTAGTTTCATGAAGTTTCTTCTGTAAGTCATTCCATGGAAACTCTTATATAGCATATTATTGCCTTCACCTTTCTTTCAGACATCTCTTGAGAATATCTCACAAATGGAACGGGGCATAAAATTATAATATGTTAAGAAGCTTAATTACCAGAAAATGCAAAATAACACACAGGTCACACACTAATTTTATAAGCTGCATACAGATTAGATATTGAGAATTCCTGGATGATTCTCAGCCACACTATGTCTTACTCTTAGTAAGGATGTAAAACCTTGGTTTATCTTTCCTGTTATTCACTCATTTGTTCAAAAGATATTCACTGGGTGCCTATCCATTCCAGACAATGTCTTAGATTATGGGAATACAATTATGAATAAGGTAAATAAGGATCCTGTTGTTATGGAATTTACATTCTCCATCAACCCTGTCCAGCAAAGTTTCTGCAGTGATAGAAATGTCCTAATGTGATGTCATTAGATTTAACTAGATTAGAAAGTGATTTCCCATCCACTCTATGATAGCCACTAACCCCAATGGCTCCTGAGCACTTAAAGTATGGGTAGTTCAACTGAGGAGTTGCAATTTTAGCATTATTTAAATTTGTGCATGGCTACATAGAGCTAATGGCTATGATACTTGACAGCCCAACTCTTTTGGAAAGAGACCGTATTCAAACAAGTAAACACAAACCTAAGATATATTCATACCTGCAGTTGTAGCACTGTGGTGTCAGATCTCAGAAGCTAAGGGGGAGGGAGTCTGGTTAGTACTTGGATGGGAGACCACCTGGGAACACCAGGTTCTGTCGGCTTGGGAGAAAGACCCGGCAACCCACTCCCAAAACACAGCCATTGAAAACCCTATGAATAGCAGAGAAGCATGAAAATAGTGTTTCCTCTGTTGTATATATGCCTGCAGCTGTAGCCCTGTGGCATCCGATCCCGTCAGATCTCGGAAGCTAAGCAGGGCCGGGCCTAGTTAGTACCTGGATGGGAGACCGCCGGGAACACCAGGTGCAGCAGGCTTGGGAGAAGGACCTGGCAACCCCCTCCCAAAAATCAATCTGCCATTGAAAACCCTATGAACAGCAGAGAAGCACTGACAATAGTGTTTCCCCTGTTGTACAGAGGGTCGCTATGAGTCGGATACCGACTCCACGGCACCTATCAACAACAACAACAACTGTTGTATATAGGGTTGTTATGAGTTGGACACAGATTCATTGGCACCTACCAACAACAAGAACAACAAAAAGATATATGCAGATTGAGGTGGCTGCTATGTAGGAAACAAAAAGGTGATACGGTATAGGTGGCTGGGGTTTAGCTCAGTTGGTAGAGTGCTGCTCTGCACTCTGAAGCCCTGAGTTAGATCCCCAACATCACAAAAATGGGAGAAAGACCTGGGCACCCACTCCTGAAATAATCAGCCTTTGAAACCCCTTTGAACAAAAGAGAAATACTGACATAGTGCCAGACATGGCACAGTGTTGGGAATGTTTCCTTCTGTTGTACATATGGTTGCTATAAGTTCTACCTGACAGCGCCTATCAACAATATGGAGTAGGTAGTAGAGGAGACTGACTTTAAGTGGAGGAATTAGGATGAGCTTTGGATGAGAAGTAGCCAGATTTATGAGGGTTTGAAGGGATAAGATTGCAAACAGTGGGAACAGCAAGTGTCAAGGCCAAGCCTGACATTTCTCAGGAGTTTTCTGAATGCGCTGACACACTCTTCCCTTTGCAGGGGCACACCATGGCTAGAGCCTCCTACTTCTGGATAACAGACTCTCTCCTCTGGGAGGACTGGTTCTTCCTGGAAGCACATGCTAGACTCAGGGATTACCAGGAATGCCCCACTCAGATCATCCCCAGTTGAGCTTCCATCTCTGCTCTGTGCTGCAGCTGGTACAGGAAGCCACCCCCAGGTCCAGGGGATTCTGGCCACATTGTTTTAGCTTTTCACACCACAGGTATCCATACCCACCACAGGAGATATTTGCTGCCTAACCTACTTTCCACATCTAAACCTTTTCTGATTTCTCTGGAGAGAGGACTTAATTCCTTTCTCTGACTTATTTCCTTATTGGAATTCCAATGCCTGTAATTTCCCTCTTTTTTATCCTCCCCTACCCGCAGCTGGTGTCTTCTCCCTTGTCCTCTCTCATCAGTTCACTGGCTTTTCTCTCTACAGCTTCCCCCACCAAACATATGTGTGTTTCTGTTTCTAGTGTTCTCTTTCCATAGCACCACAAAGCATTGTGGAAAAAAAATGATACTTGACATTTGGCTGGTATTGTTATTGTAACTGACATAAACATTATTGGTATCATTATCATCCTCCTTTTTACAGAGAAAGAGAATAAAAAATCGAGATCCAGGTAGATGCAATGCCTTGGTCCAAAACACTCAGATGATAAATGACCCAGTCAAGACATCTTAGAATGCAGTGCTTTTCCCAAATACTCTTCCTGTTCAACCCTCATCTTAATACTTAAGCCTATTAAATTGCTTCTTAAATTTGAGAGCTTGAGAAACCCAAATACGTCATCTGTTATCCCATTTTGAGAAGATGTGTGGTCCCCATTCTTCCATTTCACTTATGTAGCCATAGTCATGGTTATAATTGGATTTACAGAGAGGTGGTGTTCTGAACAATTTAGTAGATGCTTTATTATTTTTAACATTTTAACTAAAATTAAAACACTTAAATAAAAACCGTCTTATTAGAGTACAATGGGAAACACATCTTTTATGGATACCTTGAAGTTAATATTAATTTATTAATATTATCATTATTAATTAATAATATTAATTTGTGCTTTTTCTTCTGGTTTGAAATCCTAGAAGTCAAACCCTCTTCTTCCATAGTCCTAATACCACCCAGTCCTGCCACATCTATTGTAAAGCACCAGGTGAGAGAAATCCTACAGGAGAGGCTAAAATGGGGGTCTGTGGAAGTGAAGCCTTCTTAGTTTTTTTGTTGTCAACATGGGATTGTGACTGCTCTTCTGCCCATTAGGAGCCTCTGGTTAGGAGGAAAAAAAGTTGATGGAATGGGTGTGTTTGTCTAGGCTAACAGAGTTCAGGATGATGTCCTGTCTGTGTACCTTAAATATAAAACTAATAAATATTTTTATAAATCTCTCCTAATTTTTTCATATAGATTGAAACTCAAAACAATCCTGGCAGATAAGGACTGCCATTGAAGAGGTGGTGCACTATATCATTTACATATGTCACTCGGTAATTTTGGTTCCTGGATTTGAAATCTGGCTCTATCTTTTGTCCAGTTGTGTGACCTTGAGGAAGTTTGCCTCTCTGTGCCTCAGTTTTCTTATTTGTAAAGTAGGATGGTAATGATATTTACCAGGTAAAATTGTTCGATATTAAATGAAGTAATGCATAGAAAACATGAGTGGCTGACAAACGGTAGCCATTATTATCATCCCTGAAAAATCTGTGGATTGCTAAATAGTGTCAGAATGTCATAACCATCTCTTTCTTCTTGTCTATATTATTTAAAATAAATCCTTTTTAAGCTTGCATTCACTAAGATTGGCAAGAATATCTAATATTTGACAATTTTATGGATCCCCTCACTCTTTTATATCCTGTCACAGCCCCAGGACTGAGTCCAGATTCAAAAGGGCTGATTATTCTGGTCACCATAATTTCCATTGTGATACATATTATGTTGACAGCTGGTCTTTTTCCATCCAGCAGCCTCTGCCCTGCTCTGGATCCTAATGCCTGACCCAAGGTTCCCACCATATGAACCAAAGCTCCCGTCACCTGACCCAAGGCTCCCATGTAGCTCTTTCCCACCTGAATAACCACTTTCTCTCTAACATGTTATTACATTTAACTGAGGTCATGATCTCTCTGTCCATGGAATCCTAAAACCCTTCTTCCACAGGGCTTCAGGATTGGCACCTTGATTTTCTTCGACCTCAGAGTAACATAGGTTCCAAATGCTTCCTCTAGGGCACTCTGGTTTTTCCTCTAGATAAAACTCAGCACATACTTCAAATAGCCAGCAGCATACTTATTAAGAAGTTTATTTTTAAAAATTTGAACTTGAACACCTTAACAGTTAGAACTCTTCAGTTTGGCCATGGGACTTACTCAGACCTTTTATTTAATATTGAGAATAAATCACATGTGTATGTCATGGACTATATAAGTATTCTGGTTTTTAAGCACATTTTGAGGTGCAGTGCACCACCTACTCTTCCCACTACCATTTTCATCCATTTTCTCATCCATTTTCTATTGTTATAACAAAATACCTGAGGCTGGGCTATATAAAAAGAAAAGTTTAGTTTTGGTTGAAATTCCAGGATAGGGCAGTGCCATCTGTTGGGCCTCTGGAAAGAACCCTCTGACAACATCACAACATGATGGATGGCATCACAGTGTGTGTGAAAGGGATCAATCACATGGTGAGCCAGGAAGCAAGAGAGATTCAAGGACAAGGCTTGCTTGGTTTCACATTAACTCACTTTTTCAGGAGCTAACTAGGGTTCATGAGTACTATGCTAATTGATTCTGAGAGCAGCTCCTTCAACAAACTAACCATGTTCCACTCAGCCCCACTTCTTAACAGTTCTACCATCTCCCAGCACCACCACAGTGGGGACCAAGCTCCTAACACGTGAGTCTTTGGGGACACATTGAAACCACATCCAAATCAGACCATTGCCAATTATCATTTTCATATTTTAAAACACAAAAGATGAATTGCTTCCCAGGGCAAGGAATCCAGAACTCCAAACATCTAGATTGGTTGTTCTTAAAAGAGGGAAAATGAGTATTACTGTGTTTTGGGGAAGTCTGTTCTGGGATGGTGAAGACATAGGACAGAGACATACATTATAAGGTAATGTCAATATTAAGTTATAAAACACCTGGACATATTTTTTTTTCCACAGAAAATGTGGGTTATAAAAAGTTAGTGACTTTCCCCACTTCCTTAGTGAGTACTAGAGTTTTTAATCCCATGCTACCCCTCTTGCTGCAGTGAGTCCTCAGTGAATAAGAATTGACCATTAATAATAAATACTTCATGTTAGGCTGTTAGTATCTTGGTGCCCAGAAGTCTGGGAGTTCATGCCCAGAAAACAAAACATTGCTTCCAATATTAAGCCCATGATATCTTAATGAGATTATGTTATTTCTTTTCAAAGGTAAACCTGCATTGCTGCCCTTCTTTCTTTCTCTCTCTCTCTCTCTCTTTCTTTCTTTCCTTCTTTCTTCTTTCTTTCTTTCTTTCTTTCTTTCTTTCTTTCTTTCTTTCTTCTTTCTTTCTTTCTTTTTCTTTCTTAATTCTTTCTTCTTTTCCTGAAATTTATACAGACAGCCATTATTATTGGTCCCTTCTATCACACTGGGCTCTTTTGTGCCAAGACTCTCAGATATTTTCTTACTAGAGAATTCTTAGTGTCATTCACTTTGTACAATTTTTCCATGCTGAATTCAACAATCCTAAATCCAGGTATGTAAGAAAAAATAATTTGTTAGAAGCAAGACAGTTGCATTTAATTGATTAACAAATTAATTTGCAGTGTTAGGGATTGAACCTAAGGCTTTTACATACTAGATAAGCACTGTTCCACTGAGCTACACTCCCAGCTGCATTTTAGCTTAAATTTCAGATCTAGACACTACTGAAGTAAAGTACTTTAAAATGAGTTACAAATAGAACAGTATGTATATGTTTGGTGAATAATAGGTAAGAATACTTATGATCAGGAACACTTATTACTTTTATTCATATTCCTTTGTGAAGATTTTGTTGTCAAGAGTCAAGGAAAGGTCAGAGAAAGTGCATTCCAGTCACAGAGAGTAGTATGAACAATGATCTGAACATGTGGAAGTGCACTTCATGTTTGGAGAATGAGGAGCTGTTCATTGTGTGTAATAACTCTGGAAAAGGTGAATAAATATAAATGTGATATTTGTTTATGCTATGCTAATGATTTGAACTTGGTTCTGCAGGCATAAGGAGCCAGAAAACTTTTGAAAGCAGGGCCATACAACATCATTAATCATCAGGGAAATGCAAATTGATACTATAGTGAGCTGTCAACTGATACTGGTTAGAATGGTTATGATCAAAAAGGAAGCAAAAAGCAAATGCTGATGAGGATGTGCAGAAAAGGGAGCAGTTGCATACTGTAGGTGGGAATACAAACTAATACAGCCATTATGGAAAAAAGTGTAGAGGTTCCCCAAGAAATTAAAAACAAAACTACCATATGATCTAGCAACACTATTATTGGGTGTATATCCAAAGTATAAGAAATTAGTAAGTCAAAGAGGTAACTACTCCTGTTTTCATCAAAGCAATAGCTACAATATGGAATCAATCTAAATGTCCATTGACAGATGAGTAGACAATGAAAATGTGTATGTTCATAGTGGAATACTATTCAGTGTGTCTTCACACCCAGCTTAGGAATTTTAGTTATATCTAGACTTGGGGAATGGTACCAAGGATGGAAGAAAGTAATAGGGGAGAACATGTGAATGGATTGTAGGTGATAGGAAACTGCTCGGTTAATACTGGGAACCAAGACAAGTATAGCAGAAGATGATAGCTGAGTGATGTCTGCTGATCCTCCTCTTACCCTAAACGCCTGTGACATACATAGTCTCTTTCTCTTATTCTCTCTAATGTAATTAAAGCTACTTAGTAAATTCTTTTGATTGTCTTTTGTGTCCCCAAGTCTTTCCTCCCAGGTCTTGTGCCTTGTAGTTAACTGCTCTTTGGTTTCTGTGGTAGCAAAACCTAGCAAATCTAGCATTGTCCCTACAGAGGACTGAATTGTGGTTGTTAAAATTTATGATAGAGCAGTTTGCTTATGCCCTGTGTCTGAAGAAATGGAGACACTTAATTTTTCATCTGCTTCAATGGCAGTACTTGGTATGATTTCAGATCAAAAGGTAGTGCAACATTATTTTTGAATTATTATAATATGTAAAATCTGAACATTGGAATGATTTATGGGAATAAATCCTCTGATTTAGCACTAATGGGTTTTTACATCTTATCTTTTAGCCATTTATTTTTAACTTCTCTGAATATCCACTGCTCTGCTGATGCCAACACTCACTTCTGAAGCCAGTGAGCTGTGTGCTTATAAATACTGAATCAGCCAGTAAATCACGTTTAATTAGACTTTATTCATTCCACACAGGTTCTAGGAAGGAAACATGCCTTTTAAGATGCACAAGCCTACATAAAACAAATAGGAATAGACCTGACAAAATCTTAATTAGATATAGATTGGCACTAATGCTTACCACCTGCATCTACCAAACCTGTAGGAACCCCTGGATATAGTGTCGTCCCCAAAGGGCCATATCAGATCCTAATGCATTCTCGAGACATAAAGCCTGGTGAAAACATTTGTTGTTGAGAGACCTTAGAATATACTCCTTTCCATGGGTCTGCCCTATGTTATTGTTCATTCATCTCCTGTTCTGGGAATACTGTGGCTTAATCATGGGTGAACACAAACAACAATTTCCAGGTACATTTATGCTACTTTTCTGGCCAAAGGGGTAGAAAAAGAACAGGTAGAGAAGGAGCAATTCAATGGTCAAAATGAACTTAGAGATGTAGACAGAGATTGGAGGGATTCTAGCCACTATTTCTCACTAGTTGTGGAACCCATCCTTATTTCCTATTGCTAAGCCTCAGTTTCTTCACTTGTAAACTGGGCTTACTATACTGAATTTGTTTCATTACTGTGAAATAATGCATAAAAGTGCTTAGATCATTGCTTCAAATATTTTAAGAACTCTATAATATTCTATGTACTATCATGTATTTGTGTCCATTTGAGAGGTAATGGATAGGGCCCAATAGCTCAAACATTTCTTGGTGATGCTTTTTTACTCAACAGAGAACTTGTCTAGACTTAAGGAACTAGCATTTAATAATACTGAGTGATATGAAAATCCATGCAAATAATGAATCTTTCTAGGGATACAGATTCCTGTAACTTATTTTATTTGAATATAACATGCAACAGAAATAAAGGACTCTGGTAGTTATTTTAGAAAAAAAAAATTTAAATAGATATTTGTTTCTTGAAAATATTTTGAGCAATTGAGAAACACATACATGCCATATCTTTTTGGTTTGTCTTTATCCTCAATTATAAGACATATCAATAAGACATTTGGCGGGGATAACAAATAATTCATTGAATGAACATTTTACTTATGAGGTAAATTCTGATAATTTATCAGATGGCAAAATGTAGGGAAAAACTGAGAAAATATCATAGTTGAAAATGAATCCCTCATACATTAGTTTTCCTATCTACAGATAACCAATATTCACCACTGAAAAGTGTTTTGTAGGCCCATGTAAAGTATGCACATATTATATATTCACTAACATGTATACACATATATATACACATGTTGTTATTATTGTTAGGTGACATGGAGTCCATATCTGACTCATTGCGACCCTATGTTTAACAGGCAAAACAATATTGTCAATGCTTCTCTGCTGTTCATGGGGTTTTCAATGGTGAATTGATTTTGGGGAGTGGCAACCCACTCCCCAAAATCAATTCACCATTGATTCCCCAAATCAATTAATGAAATATGTTCTACAGCTGGACACTGGGGTACAGGTCCATAATCTTAGCAATTTAGGAGGCTAAGGCAGAAGTATCATAAGTTTGAGGCTAGAGGCAGACTGCTCAACTTAGCAAAGCTCTGTCTCAAAAAAAAAAAAAAATCAAAAGCAAATCGAAAAGCAGCTGGGCTGCCTCTTAGTGGTAGAGCAGTTGCCTAGCATGTGCAAGATCTGGGTTCTATCCCCAAGTATTGAAAAAAAAATAGTACTACATGTACAACTGTCTGCTTAGAAATATTCATGCATTTAGCATATATAAAATATGTACCACAAATACTATTCTACAACTTAAAAATAATTCTGTGACTTGTTTTTACTATTTAATATATGGTCATCTTTTTCAGTATTAGTATATATAGATGTACAGTTATAAGGATTGTTACTGATAGGTCTACTATATATGTTGTTGTTGTTGTTAGGTGCCATGGAGAGTTGGTTCCAACTTCAATGTCTGATTGTTTTGGGGATTACTTTGAGTGCACTGCCACATTCTTATCCCATTTTTTGTGTTATTGGGGATTGAACCTGGGTCCTCAGAGAGTGTGGAGCAGCACTCTAACATGTGAGCTAGACCTCTGCCCCACTATATATGCTGTTGTTGTTGTTAGGTACAACAGGTTAACTTGATCATCCCCTTATTGATATTGTTAGATATCTTATGGTTTTATTGTCATCACCTTATTTGAGACTCTGATTATAGCTATGGACCCTTTCCAAGAAACATTTTCAAGAAAGTAAAATTTACATATATTTTTAAAGAACTTCATAGTTCTCCTACAGTTCACCTATAGAGTCTACTACCTTAACTATAGCCAAAGATCCTTAAAGCCCTACATTTTTCAATGATTACCTTTCATTAGTAATCACACATAAAAGCTATAATAAACTGTAAATCACAGAGCTTTAATGTATGCCCAAGTTAAAATACCTCAGTGTTAGCCTGATTGCACAGTTCTGGACAAACTCATCCAATAGAATATGTCATTTGTGGGGATTTTTGCTTTGCTGAGACTGAAGCATGTGCTCAGTCTATTGATTAATATAAAAACAAGATTTATATATTAGCCAGAAAGCAAAGTAAATTACTGAATAAATTTCATATAAAATATACAAATCAGCACAGACTCTGCTGTGCT